>JBCEWB010130414.1:0-11243 GCA_039654565.1 Peronia peronii | reverse complement strand
ATTTTTCACACACAGAAAGGGAAATGGATAAGCTTAACTTTGGTACCAATAACTCCATATGCTCAAAATTTGACGAAGGCCTGATTTCATCGTGTCGCATCTCATATACCGAATTGCTGTACACTAAGGGTGTACACAGAATATGGTAGTTATAGTCTATGTACTGTTTGTACAAAACACGATTTCTTATAAATCGCCACATTAGCAAACAAATGGCCTAGCTCAGATTTTAAGCCATTTGTTCTCTGGTGCATTGTTGGATTCTACGTGAATTTTTTTTTTTTTTCATCTATGACAAACGAAGGGGAAAGAAAACACAAAGGAAAAAAAAAACAGGATGATAGACATGTGAAAGGTAGCATCTGTGGTCATTTTCCATACTTTACAATGTTTTTTTTGTTGATTTTCTAAAAACACAGATTTTGAGATAGGCTGTGGTTTATGAGTGTGATGGTGTGTTTGATGATTCTGTGCATAGATAGCCCACTTTTTATACTTCTTTTCTCTCTTTTAACTGCCAAGTTTGCATTGTTACTGTGAAGGATTCCAATCTACTGTCTTGGTCATCTGAAGTCTATAGGATACATAAATTTGACTGAAACTTAATTTACAGGAGAGCTTATAAGTGTTTGGAAATGCATAGGCGTAGATGCAGGGGAAAAATAAGAAATCATGCATCACTTGGGTTTTCATAATCCACGCACGACCGTTTGACTTTTTTATATTCAGTTTTGGATATTTTCTGTTTATTTCTGTCTTCCATGGCTTGGCTTGTCCCCCCCCAACCCCCCCATTCTCTCTGTCTATGTGTGTGTTGTTGTTGTTGTTGTTATTGTTATTGCAGTGGTAGATTTGTTATTACTATTGTTGCTTTCACAGCTGTACACGTCCCACCCCCAGTCTGCCCACCTCCACCCCCGCTACAGCAACTGCATCGCCTGTCACACCTCAGCAAGGTAAGGACCGCCCGTCGCAACTTCCGACTCATTTGTCGTGGGCACAAGACATATATTTCAAAGGTGCTCTCTCGCAAGCTCTGCCAGAAATCATGTCAAGCAGGCACAGGCCAAATGTCATGAAAAATACACTGAAGGAACAGTCAACTGCAAATCCATTTGTTTTTTTTTTGTTTTAGTACCATATATCTTTGAAAAGAATGCCATTCACATGGTCCACTATTTTGAGCTGAACCTCCAATGCTAGTAAATTAGTCGACAGAATCTTCAGTGCATGTAAATTAGTCCAGTGTTATTGTCTTACACAACTCGTCTTCAAACTGAATTGACAGTATCAAAAGTCTGTTTGGATTTCCTGCATCCAGCACATGAGTTCTACTATATTTAAATTTTTTGCCATTACCTCAGTCCGTGTAAGGTCGGGCTGACTTGCAATGCTCATGACTCCTCATTGTCAGCGGGTTAACAGGAAGAAAATGCAAAGAATATTCCGGATGTCTTTATGATCAAGATTTTTAAAAATCAAATGAGATGCGACATGATGAAATCGGGCTGTCGTCAAATTTTGAGCAAATGGAGTTATTGGTATCATTGTGAAGATTATTTATTTCCCTTTCAGGATGTGAAAAAATTTTTGTTCTACCTTAAATAGGAGTCGAGATATTGGCAATAAAGGACGATAGAGGTGTCCTGTTGCTACAGCTTGATTTACTGAGAAAATGGCCGATCACTTTTGTTAATCCTTATTAATCCTTATTATTCATGCAATGAAAAACACATTTTTGGCCCTTTACTCAATCTGTTTCAGCAAATTTAAACCTGCAATGCATTTCTAGATTGATATAGAGGGTTGTATGAAGAGAAAAAAAAAAATTGCCTTAGAAATTCATTCACTGTTAAAAAAAAAAAAAAAAAAAAGCATGATTTCTGAGGTCGCCTCAGTTTGACCAGCGCCTGATTTCATCGTGTTGCATCTCGAATATTATTAAATTTCTTATTAGCCATGCGGCATGGAATTGAACTGTGTATTAAACAAACAGAAAAACTTGTGCTGATCAGAGTGATAAAAACGTATTGGTTTCTTTAAGTCAGTTCTGCTGGTATATATATGCAGATGTCTGCGTCTACCATGGCAAGCCTCACGTACAAGGAGATGTGTGGGCTGATGACAACAACTGCGCCTACAGATGTCAGTGTGACGACGCAGCCAACAACATCTACACCTGCAACAACATGTGAGTGGTTAGAAGTGGTTTTACGTTCTCACTTCTTCATTAACCTCTTGACTACCTAGGGCCCAAATTGGGCACCACCAACTTGCTATCTAGTACCCAAAGTCTGGCAGTATTAACTTTGGCTTAAACTGTTGGTAGTGGATTTGACAATTACCTGGCAAATCAGCCCAAACTGATTTATAATGACCTAGTATAAAACATACTTATATATATATGTAATATATGCCGTACCCATATTTTTGGCATATTTTCCGTGACAATTTAGTCATAAAAGAACATTTTGAATACCTAGGCAATCAGGAATTAACTCTCTACATAACATCATGACGTATTTTGATACAGAATGATGAATGATTTCAGTAAAGTGAAAAAGAGGAGCATACAGCGTATTTTATATGAGAAAATGGTTTCAGGGCTCAGATTGTTAATGCAGATCAAGATTCAGTGTGCACAAATGATGTCATAGTAAAGTTATGGACATTTAGCTCTGTCCTGAAACTAATACGATCATTCTGTCTGAAAGTTGATCTGTTATAGTCATATAGGGTTAACCCTGCTGGCACAGGGCAACGGGACAGAGTGGTGGACTCGTATCATCTCACACAGCATAGGTTGAAACTGTTCTGTCCAAATAGTATTCTCTCTTTAGTTAGGCATCCTCCGGCAGGTGGTTATCTCATATCATCATTGGCTCTTGTCGTCGATGCAGATGGACTGTTCAGCTTTCAATCAATCGATTCATAAGGACGCCGCAATGTTCTTTATTGCTGTTTTCCTTCTATCGCAAACGTTTCTCCATCTGGTTGTTTGTCAGTGCCCTCAATTTTGGTGACTCCTTCATCCACAGCTGTCTTCCATATAATTACATATATAATTGTTTGATTTTTAGTGACAGCATAAGATTCTGTAAATGTTTCCTCTGTTTGTAATAAATATGCATGACTGATCCTCTGTCATTCTTTTTGGATTTTTTTTAATTCTAAAGACAGTTTTTGTTTTCACTACAATACAGATATTCTATGTGGCTATCTCTGCCAATTTAAGTCAGATGGGCACGTGATTATGAACTAACCCATCAGGAAACCCCAATACTTTCTAAATCACATGTTGTCAAGGCCTATAATTTCTTTTTGTCAATGCTAGAGTTATAGAACCTGGAGTGAGAGATGTACCAGTGCCAGAGGTTGTTCTTTGTGTGAATAAGTGACTGTGACCTGACATGTTACTTGTGTCCTCTTGTCAGCAAATAACAGGCCTGTTAGAATAGAGATGAGAGATAATTATCAAGGAATAAAGGTATAGTTAGTTTGTTTGACAAGTGTTGATCTTTGGATCCAGCTATCAGGTTTAACTCTAGGCCTACGAAGAAGTCAGTCTGATCAGAGACTGACTTGTCATTCTTGACATTGGAAATCTTAGAACAGCACAAGGTGGACTAACGAGGAGCACACATTACAACTCACCTTAAGAGATAAATGGTCATTTGTGATAAGAATATTATTTTATAAAAAAATGTCTTAAAACTAAGAAGACAGTCTAACTGGCAACTTCTTAAACACACTTTTAAAAAAATGATATGAATAACTGGATGTCGATCAAATCGCCAAACTTTCAAGCTTAATTAGCTCTTCGCCCAGCCAATATAGAAAATGTATAAAATGTAGACAGTATTATTGCTGTACATGAAAGAAAAGTGAAAAGAATATTTTTGTTATGGCAGAAACCTCGACACTCCTAACACTTCTTACAACTGTGAAAAACCTATGAAATTGAGACAATAGGGCCATGTAATATGACCCAGTGGCCGTGCTTAAATTGTGCTACACAGAGTAGTAGTAGGGAAGGAAAAAAAAGGTGGGTAGAAGAAAAGATGGACTGACAACATTCAGGAATGGACAAAGAGAACAGTTGCGGAGAGCTAGACCCTAGCTCACAGGCGCGACAGATAGGGCAGATTAGGGCACAACTCCTCAGGAAGTGCCCTGATAACCCCAGACGGACGTGAAGAAGAAGAACATTCCAGCATTTGACACTTTTCAACTTAAACTTCACTTTTGTATTTTTACATCTTCCACCCTGCCAGCTGTCCAATCTACACAGATGTGCCGAGCTACTGCACTCTGGTCAAGGATTCCAGCTCCCAGTGCTGCCGGCGTCCAGACTGTCAGGTCAACGGTCAAAACGTCACCACTCTGGTTCCTGTCGGGACCGTTGATGTGATTGGCGGGTCAGGAGGTCGTGGAGGACCAACCACTCCTGATGGCAGAAGTAAGGGTATATTTTTTCATCAATGCCATTCATTATCTGTGAGCATTTCTGTAGTTCTTCTCCTAGAACAATAAAATCCTTTTATAGATTTAATTGTCACCATGAATTCCATTTTTGTGGGGTACGGAATAAGTTAGGGAGGATGATTCAGTTCTTGTGTTTGTTTCTAAGCGGGCACAGCTCCACCCGCACATTACAGCACTCCCTGGTTTTGTTCACTGGTCCTGCAGAGCCATCACGGCTTCACACATACATGCATGGTGCTGGAAATACAGAACTGCCAACATAGAAGTGAAGATTTTTCAGCTTGTCTATTAGTCTAAATAGTTTGAAATTAACACAGGACATAGAGAGGGAACTATTTCCACAGTCCATAATAAAATAGGTTTGTCCAATTTTTGTCAGTTTACGGATAGCAAGCAGCATCAATGATTTGTATAGGGATTACAGTCACATGACTTAAATGATCAGGAACTGAACACAGACACAGACTACGGATAAGAAAATTACATGGCATCATTACAATCAATTTGGTTTTCTACATGAAAAAGCAAAAACTTAATTTTGCAAAACTCTAGCAAAATCAGCTGCCTCGGAGATCTGACAGAAGATGTTAGCTTTTTTTCTGGAGACAATTTTAGATGTTGAAAACTGTGTCACTTGATTGAATAAAAACCCACATGAGAAGATGACTGAAGATTTTGGTCTTATTTTCTTTAACTCTTTTCACTTTTTTTTAAAGAAGATCTTGACAGTATTTCCATCTTTAATACATTTATTTTCACATTCTTCCTTTTTCTAAGTCTCTCCCCATTTGTCATCTGTATAGAAAGTAGAACAAAGCCACAGGTCATCCTGAGCTTTTTTATGCTAGGTTGGTTTGTATGGCAGAATCTAAGACTCACCACCATGACACATACCTTGGTAGGATGCGCCGATCCATACAGGGAGCTTCATATTCACTTATATCCATCTTTTGTTTCTTTCGTGTACAATTTTTGATTATCCAAATTTATATACATATTTTGATGTTCCTTTTATAACGTATAAATGCATCGTCCCTACAGCATTATATTTTATATATATTCACTTTGGTCAGCTTTTTGATGTGTAAACGTCCTCACCGTGCTGGGCACAGTTTATCTGTAATCATGCTGATGTGCCATTAAAACACAACACAGCAACAACAACAACATAAATGATATGTAGATGTAAATTGATTAGTTTTACATTTTGTCACAAAGGAATAGTTAAAGTGAAAGGGAAACCCCAGCAAGTCTCATTATGTGACATTATTCCACAGTAATATCAGTCTACTTTTAACAACATTTGGTCTATGCCTTCCCGCTATTCCTGCTATATGAATCAGATGTCATGTTCAGTCATCCAAAAGAAGCGAATGCTGCCGTCTTCACCATCACCTTCACCTTCATCTGTCCCATGGTCTGGTGGACCGTTGGGACGCCACAGTCGATCTGACAATCAGCTCACTTCATTTCTCTCCCCTCTCTGCCATCCTCAGTGACTGCATCACAGCTTCATGTCTGTCCATTTCAAGATGTTGTCCTCCCATCTCTTTGTCTGTCTGCCTCACTTCCTCCTTCCGTGGACTGTTCCTTGCAGGAATGTCTTGGCAAACCCTGACAATCTTATCATGTGCGTGTTCCCCTGCAGGGGCTCAGGATATATAAGTAGGTTCTTTACTCCCACCTGCAGGCAGTGAAAGCCCACCACCAGTGAGATGTCTCTCATGGAGCGCCATCCTTGACATTCCAGGGGATGACATCTCTTCTCTCTCTCCTTGCTCCTGTCTTCTGTCCCGCTCTCTTTCCTCTCTTCTTCTTGACGTGTAAACGTATCTTACCGTGTTTGATACAATATAGCTGTGGTCATGCTGTTTGCCATTAAATCTCAAACAAACAAACAGTGACATGCCTGTACCATTTCAACTGATATCATGAAGTCTTACCATATTCTAATCTATTGCCATTTGTGCCCTTGTCAACAACTGACAGAAGTGTGTATGTACAAGGGCAAGACCTACCAGCCCGGGGCCACCTGGTTTGACGGCTGTAAGTTGAGCTGCACATGTGATGTCACGGGGGGAATGTATACCTGTGTCTCCAGGTAGGAACTGACCTGGCTGTCTTGTTCTTTCTCTCCTTGCCTACAATCGACCGTGATCTCTTCATCTTATAAATAGGTTCTTTGCTCCCGCCTTGCTCCTGTCTTCTGTCCCACTATCTCTCCTCTCTTCTTCTTGACATGTAAACGTATCTTACCGTGTTTGGCACAATATAGCCGTAATCGTGCTGATGTGCTGTAAATCCCAAATTAAACAAACAAACATTCTCTTCATCTATCTCTTGTTAGCCCCAGGCTTTGTCAGCAGAGCAGTTTTTGCTAAATTGTGCACAAATCTTCTTTATCCGTTACGGTTGTGGGCTTAGGTTTGAGTCTCGACATACATTTTGCTTATTCATACCTGGCTGTTGTTGGTCCATTTTTTTTTTCTATCTCACTTTCACTCTGTGCCTTGTAATGCAGTTAAACTCCTTCACTGCTCTGTTGATGTACCAAATATGTCATAATATGACTGGGATGAGATGTGCTGTTGACGCACAGCGCACATCACCATAAAACATGATTTTATTTTACAAAATATAACACGACTGTCCAACCGGCAACTAATCAAACAATTCAAAAAAAGCAAATAACATACACAAAGAACTTAATATTGATGTTAATAATCCTCTGCCAAATTTTCGAGCCCACTGGCTCTTCATTAAGGCAATAACACAATTTTATGGTGACATATGTTGTATGTTAACAGCGCATCTGATCCCAGTTGTATTGTGACGTACAGTGTACATCAACAGAGCAGTGAAGGAGTTTCAACCTCAGCAGAAATGAAATTGCATTATAGTTCACTGGTGGTTCTGCCCATTTTGTGTCATTTTCTTAGCACTGGGGAAGGAAATATGTGTAGCAGTGAGGGGGTTAAGCAGACCCAATTTGTGTTGACATGTCACTGTATTGTCTTGGCTATGAAATAAGAAGAAAAAGCAGAAGAATCAACGGAGCACTGTAAAGGTGCAGACAGATGGGTCTAGGTCAGTTGTGAGGCTGGCCAGGAAAAACTGGTCTGAGTCTGAGATTGAGATGTGCTCATTCTGTCACAGACAAAGCAAAATATAATGGTCTATTTTTACTGTGAAGGGAGGGAAGTGGCATCACTCAGTAATTCAGACTTAGCGGAGACTGAAGCAGGGTCAGAAAAGGATGTTCTGTGTTAGATCACTAGTGACAGTGACTGAGTGCACAAGAAAGAACACCAAAGGACAGGTCACACATTTCCTGGAAAAGATTTTTTGACTGATATGAGGTCACATACTATTTGGAAGAGATGCTTTGAATGCAATATGAGAACACATGTGTCTCGTGGCCAGTCAAAGTGAGACATAAGTCGCTGGGCTAGAACTGAGAATTGGGGCTTTGAATGTGATTGGGGGGGGGGGGAGGGACTGTCAGACATCGAATTTTTTTTTAGCAGAAATCGAAAGTACTTTCATTTCTGAACAAGACAGTATCAGTCTTACCTCAATTTATAAATATTTGTTCATTAAAATCGGGTTTTATGAGGTAGGTATTTAGATTTATGCGTTCAACTGTTCATTTAAACTCAATTTTCTTGGAAAATCGGTTATTGCTGGGAGATCCACCCTTGCCTCTTTAAACTACAATATCTCTGGCTAGAATAAAGCTGGTTCAAAACTTTTATTCACCATCTGAAAGGATATGAAATAAGCTGTCACATGATACCAAAAACCCCGTATGGTGAAAAATTGACATACATCTCATTTTGACTGGCTGCAAGACATGTTAGCTCAAAAGTATTGCAAATGACTGATGCCATTATTGTAGGTCAAGGGGATATGTGTGTTTTTGTTACTCAATGTTATGTCTAAGAACTATGAATGAACTATTTTCCAGAGATGAGTAAAGTAGATTTTACTGACTCTGTGTTTCAGATGCCCTCACTATGGTGCTGCCCCAAAAGGCTGTGCATTTTTGCTCGTACCAGGGCAGTGCTGTCCCAGCCTGCACTGTAACATCTCTGGCGTTGGTGCCTACGCACCGGTGCCCCAGATTGGGGCGGTGCCACAGCAGGTGATGGGCGGTGCTGCCCCACCCCCCGGCCAACCCACCTCATCCCCTGTGGTGTGGGGGCTGCCTGGTTACTATAGCAACGCTACACTACCAGGAGGAGGCTATCCAGCACCAAGTCCTGGAGCCAGTTTTACAGGAGTCCGAGGTAATCGTTATCTTGTCAGGGAATTCATATGAGACATGACATTTTGCCAGTTTTACATACATCAGCTCTCTGCGTGAAGAAGCAGGCAAAAGATGGTTGAGAGTCCACATGACTGTGAAATGATCGTTTTTTTTTTTTGTTTGTTGTTTTTTTTTGCTTTTTTTTTTTTATCCCGACCTAAAATCTGCAGAGACTGATAATCTGCAGAGACTGATACTAATTTTAATATTTTCAATATGTTTGCTACTTTTTTTATCACACTCATTATATATCTACCAGTTTTATTGTGTTCAATCTATTGGTGTTAATTTTAATAGTTTCATATGTTTTAATAATTTTACTATGTGACTGAGGACATTGTACTTTATTCCAGACAAGTGTATCGTTAACAACAAACTGTACAATGAAGGGGAGAAGTGGAATATTGATTGTGACATCGAGTGCGAATGCAAGGATGGATTTACCGGCTTCTACTCCTGCAAGTCACGGTAGGTGTCAATAGATGGTGATCTAGAAATGTGTCAAAGACAGCTGTAGAAGTGATATGTTCTCTGGCACAGATGATTGCAGCTGTGATCTGGACAAAATGACTGAGTGAGTTTGTTGGTAAATTCCTGGTGCATATGAACCATCATCTGATAGAGAAAAATGTGTTGAAAAACACGACTTTCTGGGTTGTTGTTTTTTTTGCAAGTTTTCATGTCAGGGCTGTACAAACTTTCATAAAAATCTGAATACTTAAACAGTCAAAGTATGTTTGTTATCCATGGAAGTTCACACTATCTTCACGGGTTTATTCATGTATGAATCTTTTTTGCAAATTTTTATGTCAGGGCTGTACAAACTTTTATAAAATCTTCGAAGGCTTACACAGCCAAATTGCATCTGCTTTGCAAGGAGATTCACCATACCTTGACATGTTTATTCCTATCCGACATGAGAAATATGTTTTCTTTTGTCTCAAGGAAGTACCAACATCTACTCTTCAGATTTATTAAGCGAGATTAAAGTGGGAATTCATATTTTTTTCTGTCACTGGCAGTACTAACACTGAGTTTTCTACTCTTGAGTAGATAGTTCAGTGAAATGGTTTTTTTATCGTGGACAATAGTTCTTGAGTTTTCTTTTATCACAGACAGTAGAAATCTGTAAAGTGAGTTACACTTGTTAACCTCACAGCTGCCTGCTGTACAACACCACCCTCCTGCCAGCAAGCTGCTCATTGGTCAAGACAGGATGTTGTCAGGTGCCAGAGTGTACAGCGCCAAATGGAACCATCATCGATCCTGTCGCCCATCCGCAACCCAATCTACCCATGGTCGGCTACTTGGGTGGCGGGTTTGTCGGCTCTCGCCCTACCTACGTGGCAAACACCAACATCACCACTGGCACTCGAAGTTAGTCTCTACACTACCCAAATGGAATATTTGGTCATAAATCATATTTGTCTCCTGTTTTTTTTTTTGTTTTTTTTTTTAAATCACAATTCACAGTCCCAAGACCTGTTACCATGTTACAAGTAAAACTTCAAATGTCCATGGCACTGAAACTAATTTCTATTAGAGAAATAAGATTGTCAGTATATTGCAAGTGTAATGACTTGCTAGGCTGACTTGCTTTGATCACTTGTATCTGAAGATAAACTTGGCAATGTTTCTTGAGGGTTTTCTGCATTTGTTTAGATGAATTCTTAAAATGTGAGTTTATTCATTTTAGTTTTTTTCAAGGCAAGCAATCTTCAGTATAGTAATAAAAGATATGGGATTTAAAGAAATTATCCATCACTTCGAAAAAAAAAAAAAAAAAATTCAATGAAAGAATGGGTCTACTCTACAAGAGCACAGTTATTATATGACTGGTATATTTTTCCTTTCCCTCTCTCTCTCTCTCTCCATTGTTCTCTTGAACATATTAAAATTTGCTGTTTTAACCCTCTCGTGTTTAACTCTAGAACTGTGACCCAGCCTAAGGGCTGCAACTCCCCCCGGCGCGCCTTGCCGGGCTTGTCAGTCTGGATCTCGGCGCTGTCAAGATAACCTCCACCAAGAGGTTGAAAGACTTATATAGAACGCGCTAGTACTTAGCCTCAGGGTGTTTGTTCTGATGATAGAGACTCTGCCTTGGCTTTGGAGTGACCCAATGCAGGCCCCAGACTGACCACCTTGCTGACCAATGTCTTTCTCTAATCCCACCCCTAACTCCACCCTTTCTTCACATGTAATAATATTTGCAATGAGGAGAAGGGACTGTATTTACAAAGACATGTCATTTTCATATGGGTGTCAATTTTCTCACCCCTCGTCCCACAGACCATACCCATTACAGATTTGCTCATAACCTGATGTACCTGCTTGGACGAAACCACTTCACATAGGGGTGTATTTACGTTTACATTATAGAATCTCAGTGTAAAGTGCAAGCTATCATCCCTGTGACCACGTGGACTTAGATTATTCTTATCAGATCAGA
>JBCEWB010130392.1:0-11245 GCA_039654565.1 Peronia peronii | reverse complement strand
ATCTATCTATCTATCTATCTATCTATCTATCTATCTATCTATCTATCTATCTATCTATTTATCTATCTATCTATCGATCTGTCTGTCTGTCTGTTTATTTGTTTATGTATTGTGCCTTGCCGATATACTAATGAATTAAAATTAAGAAATTGAAACAGCGTACTTTGCCATACAGTTTCTACCTTATACTATCTCTTACTTATTTTTACTTAGTATCTTACATCTTACACTTGCTAAAGCAATTATATTTTCTATCAGTTAATTAGCCAATACATATTGTTTTGTTCCATACTCTCTACATCTTTTTGAATAAATGTAGTGGTGTTAAGAAATAATTATATTCCACAGAAAACGATACTTCTTTGCTCCTTTAAATAAATAACGTTCCACAGAAGATAGCAGTCCATAGATAACAGGAGGGCATCACTGCATTCTAGTTTGTGTGTGTGTACATGTGTGTGCGTTTGAGTTCCCATACTTAGCCTGCATTAATGAATATTTGGCCATAACTACGAATCAAAGCCAGGTTTTGCCTGCAGTTTGTTTACTGTTGCCATGGCACATCCCCCCGCTCAAATGATAATATCGGGATGACATTTCTCTCCATTCTCCGCCTATTTAACCCTCTAGCTTTCGGGAGGGCTATAAAAAAAAAAGAATATGACAGCAACGAGGCAATGATGAACAGTACCGGTAGCCATTCAACAATGAAACTAGTATTATCGATAGAATATTGACTTGCGTAAAGATCTGTTCTTTGGGATCATTTCTTAGCTTTAGATAAGCTTATATTAAGCTGTTCGAAATTTCATTTACGATCGGTTTTTTCATATCATTATTTGTCACATTGGATTATCAAGGGTTAATTCTTCTCTTAAAAAAGGGGGGGGGGGGCCTGTCCTGAAATATGGATTTTGCTAAAAAAAAAATTTTTTTTTTAAAAAATGCGATTTTAGGTTTTTGTTTTCTCTTAAAAGTTCGGCTATTTTTGATTTAAAAAATGGTATCAAAAAGCGGATATGCCCATTCTAACATGTTTGACCAATGGTCATTCAACGGTAGGCCCCGCCTTTTGTTAACCAGGATTTGGCTCTCTCTGGCTACTACATGCAGTGATAGATCATCATTATTTGATAACATATAGGCAAAAAGTGATAAAACACTTGATTATGACCTGTTCTAGCAATATCGTGAGCCCCAGCGCCAGGAATGGACACTGGATGACCACTCTGAGGCGAGAAAAACTACTGATCAAGCAGATTATCTGTGTAAGCTTTCATTAGGCATTATAAAATGAACTGTCACGCCCTATAAATAGTAAAACTTTTCTTTACTTCCTTTGATTCAGAGCTCAGTTGTGTGGACTACATGCCATAGTAAAGGTCAACACACTCTCGGTTAGGACAGAAAAAGATATGGGGACGCCATACGGCCCTCAAAAACCTAAAAGTGACTCTGTGGGAGCCCTCAATGATATTGATAGGGGGTTGGGGACAAAATCCGAGAAAAGATATGCCCAGAAAGCCAAGAAACGGCAACAAAAGACACAGAAGTCACGGAAAGAGAGCTAATATGTAAAAAAAAAAAGGCTGTTTTGAGGCTCAAAGCCGAATAAAAAAAACTCCCCATGTCAATTTTTCGCTGAAAACAAAAAAACAACAAAAAAACAAAACAAAAAAAATTTAAACGCGTTTTTTTCAAAAATTTTGTTCAGTGTTTTGCTATCTACTTTTTCATTTCTAAACCGATTCCAACCAAATTTGGTACATATAAATTTCATAACAAGACCCATAAAAATACACATGTGCGTTCCATTCTCTTGGTAAGTTTTAGAGAAAAATAGCTTTTTAGTGTGAAAAAAAAGGGCGAAATTTGAAATTTCGCTACATGGCCTTTTAAAAAATTTCTAGAAAATTTTCTTTTGCATAGAAATGGCTGAAAATATGTAACTTTTTAGATATTATATCAAACAATAGATTCACCAAGTTTCAGCAAGTTCAGTTAAAATTTAGCGGAAGAAATAATTTATAGTTAGGAATTTTAAAGATGCCATAATCCAAGGTGGCGGCGTTGCCATGGCAACCGTTTGAAACCGTCGATTATTTTCCACTGTTTTCCTCTAATTTGAAAATGCTGAGTTCGATGGAAACTGTTAAAATAGCCTATCTTTAATAATACTTTTTTTTTTAAAATCACCTTCAGTGTAACCCCCCCCCCCCCCCCCCACTTCACCTAAAATTTACTCTTCTATGTCTTGTGTTTGCGTGCGTATCAGCGTTTGTGTGTGTTTTTCTCTTCACTTAAATGTGACCAATATTTGTATTCTTTATTGGTGAAAAGATTGTAGGCTTCAATTTAGATATCACATGATTGAAAACATGAAAACAATTGTGGTTTAGATTTCGTTTTGTTCCTTTGTTTTATAAGAGCGGCAGTTTCAGATTGCTTGGTCCGTCACCACAGATTAATGAAGGCCCATGTCGTAATGACACTGAAGTCAGGTCAGTTCTTTCTTTCAGCCCCTCCCCCTCCCCCCCCCTCCCCCACCTTTTCCTCCCGATCTCCAATTTCCTCCTCTCTCCTACAGTTGTGTCTCCATGGATAATGATATATTGGCAGTAATGAAGTAAAAAGTTATATACAGTCCGAAACCTAATATTGTAAACTCTATCGCAGTCTGTTGGTTGAGTATTTTTGTTAATTAATGATTATTATGTAAATCTATAGCATTATGATTTTGGGTCTGAAACTGTTACCAACTGGGTTTTAAATACATATTTTGAGGTGCACTAGATTCTCCTTAAACTCCTTCGCCAATAATTTTTTTTTTTTTTTTAACTAACCGTCTCCAACAAGGTTTGCAGGTCTAGTAACAGTATGAAATAAGATAATGGGTCATAGAGACAACATTAAACCACTGGTACCTTTAAATTTTTAAAATTCTGACGGCCAGGCTATTGCTGATTCCTCTTTTATAGCAATGTCTTGAAATACAAGATAAATGTGTAGACCGTCCACCTTTAACAATCTCAAAACACACAAAATAAACAAATAACAAATACATATGAAGAATCAATACGGTGGAACTATAAAATATGTAAGCCCCTAATTTTCAAAGCTGGATTGGATTCAGCTCTTATGTAGTCTGTCCAAGTCATTCATTACAAGTGTATTACATTGTAATTTACTGTCTATCTAGTCTTTTTCTTTTCATTCCTTCCTTTTTGGGGGAGAGG
The DNA here is from genome assembly GCA_039654565.1 of Peronia peronii. Classification (NCBI taxonomy): domain Eukaryota; kingdom Metazoa; phylum Mollusca; class Gastropoda; order Systellommatophora; family Onchidiidae; genus Peronia; species Peronia peronii. The sequence goes on along the minus strand of JBCEWB010130392.1, from coordinate 8,009 downwards.
GGTGGGGAGTGTTTGCTGCATTATTTATTTATATATATATATAAATTTTAATCGGTCTTTTTCTTTATTAAAAGGTTTGTTCTGATAAAAAACACATCTTGTTTAAAGTGCATTCATCTTTAAATATAATCACTATTAATTGGACAGAGCGACATGCATGCTGGTATAAAACAAAATATGCAGTCTTTGTCAAAAATAATGTCTAGTTAAGTACACTTATTTGCTTCTAGGTGTAAAGACTACGTGTGTAATGGCAGTCATAATTGGCATTCACACTGTGGTCTCAGCATCTATCATCCCACCTCTTTCCACAAGGACATCAAACGGGCACACTCTTAAAACCTATTCACTGCATTTATTGCCTTTCTTGGAAGATATAGGCTCACGCGGTGTAAATAATAAAAGCAACATGCAAAATAAAAATATTAAAAAATTGCATGGGAAGCTTAAGGTATCATCTTGTCATGAGCTTGTATGATTTATGGCAGTAAAGACTGACCCATATTTATACCATATATTATTATAATAATGCTATACTAGTCTCTTTTTGACTCATTATCATATAAATGAAGCAGACACAGGAAAGAAATGAAGATTTCCTGGATTCTTGTATTGATCACACAAAATCCTGGACCAGGTATACAGGTTATCATATTGCAAAGTTTTCAGAACATAAAAGTTTTAACAGCTAAAGATAGAAAAAGTCAAGTGGAAACAAATCCTTATGAGGCAAAGTGCTTAGATTGTTTTGTTGACAAAGGGATGTAGTGATGAGCATCACACGAGGTGGTCTACAACTGTGCACATAACTTCACGTGAAAACCAGATGTGTTCAGAGATGTCTCTCTGAGTGGAGTGGTTATGTATGTGTGTGCCTGTGTGGGAAAGGGGAAGGAGTGGGGTGGTGAGGGGGAGACTGTGGAAGGTGCCCAGGCTTACAACTGGTCCAGTCCCTCATTTGTATTGTAAACTTTATAATATAAATATATAGTTCTCTCTGAATGATAATCATGAATGGACAAAACTGATGTATTATTTACTCTAAACTAACGATATCAAAATCTGTGAAAGGCATGGTCAGCATATCCGTAAGAAATAAGTATGGAGACAAAGGTGAAATAACAGTATAAGCACTCCAGGGGAATTTTCTCATTGTACATGTATTTCACATCATTGTAGACGACAAAAACTGTTTTACGTCACTTCTGATCAAATAAACATCATGTGAAAAGCTCAAATAACATATACCTTTTATTACATAAGTAATTTCACAAAGGTACATATTTCACAAAGATTCACAGCAAAACAACTGAAATCTCTTACACTATGAATAAAGTCTGACACATAATTATTTTTTCAGTCTATAATGCCAAGAAACTATTTTTAAAACATATATATTTTTAATATTAATAGCATTTCTGTATGAATAACTCCTCATTATAAGCCAGTAAATATAAAATATATATTTCACTCTAGAGGGTCAACAATTAACAATGAAAATTTTGGAATGGCATATTTTCTGTCAAGGTAAATCTCACATAAATTTTGTCTTGGATAACAAGCTTGTCTCAGTCATATGGGAAACAAAGAATATCATATGCTCATTGACAATGAAAAATCTTCAAGTTCTCTGACAAAATCAGTCACCAGAATAAAGAGATCTCATTATGTATAATAATTAACAAATACTTAATAAAATAACAATTTACAAACTGTTGACTAGGCAATAAGTGTGTCAACATTGCTGTTTTCATAACATATAGAATAATAATGGACATCAGAAATAATTTTTTTAAAAAATAAAAATAAAAATAGTTCAAAAGCTCTCACATATTTAAAAAATAAAAAACAAAAGAAAAGGATTCTCATGAAATTCATTATCTATAAAACATAAAGACACAGCATCACAAACAAAGAACCAACATGAAACACTCGACATGACCTATAACAAAAACTGCAGTCTGTGGTAGGAATGAGAGGTCATTGTGACCAGTCCAATACTTCACTTTGCCAGACACAAGGGGTATTGAGCAAACAAGGTGAAGAAGAAAAAAAAATTCTCTAGTTCTAGTCATTTGAAAGATTGAGCCAAAAAAAAAAAAAAAATGATAAAAATTGTAATGTAAAGAAAACATTTTACTCATACCCTGAATTTTTCAAAAACTTTATTCATGATATGAATTTCAAGCACAGAGCACAAAAGTGATTTTTTTTTATTATTATTTATACTAACTGGCCAATAACCTTATGTCTGGCAAAGAGCTGCGATTACACTATACCACTGCAGAAAACTACAAAAGTTGCAAATTTGTGAAAGAAAAAGAAAATCATTATAATATGCAATTCTTTAATCTCCCACTTTCTTACTTCAAGAATAACATCAATTCTTGTATAAGTAATGTTCATAAACAAGAAAAAGACAGTGATAATTAATATCTTTATGTCTTTGTAAAATTAGGGAAGAGACGGTTCATTGCAATTATTCAGAAACACATCTGCTCTCTGATTCTGACAAATGAGGAACTGGCAGTTACTATGTAACAAATTTGAGTCATGCATTGAATACCCCTTCTAAATCATACAATGGCAGGTAAAACATTACTAATTTGCTGCATATAAGATCTATCAAACTTATTCCTAAAATATCTAAATGATGAATTCTCATAAATTGTGATAACCCTGTTCCTGTCTAAAAATTTCATTCACTAAATCTTCAGTGAAGAGCAAAAGAGTAGATTGTAGTATATCTAACAAATATATATAACATAATAGGATCAAGATCAACAATAACAAAATATCATGCTGCAAAATGAGTCAAATTTTATTCTTGTGAATCAACATGTACTAATAAATTATATAGGGTATTAAAACCAAATACTGAACTTCAAAATGTCCTCTTTATGTCTTATTGTGCTTAAATCGAGCAACAGAAGAAGCAGTGCCCAGCTGCTTGGCCATGACTGTCCCTGTCTACAGCAGGCCAAAAGTATAGATGGTTTTCTGAGTGTAAGTTTCTCCAGGTCGCAAAATAACATTTGGGAAGCTGGGCTGTGTAAGATAAGATATATAGATTGATGACTGCCGCATGCAATGCCAATTTTTTTTCTGTTTCATGAACATAAAAAGAAATACAGATGTTATCAGGATCTTAAAATCATTACTTGGCACTTTCATAGTCTTAAAATAAAATTACACCACTCTGAAGTCTTGTTTCACCATAAATTCCATCCTTAATTTAATTGTTGTTACTCAAGCATTGTTTCATTCAACAGATGATGCATACTATTTGCATATGTGCATCTTTGAATTTACAGTCTTTGATCTGTGATGTTCAAATGCAATGAAATGGATGTAACAAACTTTGAAATGGATGTAACAAACTGTCAAGTCAGTACTGTTAGGATAACTACCATCAGATCTCTAGTTGGATAAATGTATACACAGAAAATATATTCTTACATCTCTGACAAAATATCTCATCTTAATATAATCAAAAATATAAACAAAATCTCTGAAAAAATAAATGACCATAGATAAAACACCAACACTGAACATAATACCTGCTTTCAGTGGACAATTCTAAAGATTCATTGACATATGTTTCTTGAAATTTCAGATATTTTAATTCTTTATTTTCAGATTTTAATTTCATATTGGTACTAAAATTCCTATTTCATTATAAAATAATTTTTTCTTTAAATAATTACAATTTTTTACAAATTTCATCAAAACAATACAATCAACTACATATGAGTCGAACCCTTATGAGTCGACTTTCAGATGAGCCGATCTTTTTTCATGGAACTGGTCCCGGCACTTCTTTACTTTACTAAAAGTAAAAATCACACTGATAAATCAACATTGACTCATCTGTATTCACTAATGAGTCAATCTTTTTCTCCTGTCCCGGTCCTTATAAGATCAAAGGAAAAAGTAATGCTTGAGTCGATGTAACTAATCTCAGCTTGCGCCGCACTTCATCTCAACACATTTTTGCTCCTCCCACCACACGATAGCACGACTATTGGTTAACCACAACTGTCAAGCTGATTCACTAAAGAACAGGATTAAACCCTTCCTGAACTATGTGATCAGAGGCTGACCGGCCATTCACACCTTTTCACACCTCATCCACGATCTCCTCGTCAAGCCGCCGATGCTTCCCGCTCACCCCCCTCCCCGCTGCAAATTCATGTGAGAGGGTAGGAAACGTAGTGTGAGCGATCGTCTTTGATGTGGGGAATTCTCCGACCGCACCATGATTCACACATGGACGATACCCCGAGCAGACCCCCCGGCCTTTGTTCTTCCCATTGTGGCAAACTTGCTCGCCGTACTAGTGAATGGCAAGGAGATAGTCAAAAAATACTCTCCCTCACTCCCCCACTCTCTTATTGTATAGCTCACAGTTTGGCCAATTAGACCTAGTTACACTTTCGAATTCCACTAAGCTGTTGCAGTCAAGATGAGAACTGTGAGGTCTGCACCCTCCCACTCTGCTAGCAGATAAGACTCATATCGCATGTAATGCTTATCATCTTGAAAAAGGCCCAGTAATAGTACATGTATGGAGCATAATATATGTACAGTGTTTTACACCATGAAGCAGTGTGGAGGGGTGTTGGAGGCCACAAAGTGCATGTGCGTACGCGTGCCTTGATTGTATTGAGTTGAATGTTCAAGGAGGCAGGGTTCAGAGCGGTGGTCATTGCAAGTTTACAGTACAGTGAAACTTAAATGACAACGGGTGTCGACAATATGTTAAAATTCAACTAAAAGCTAGGTAGTTCTCACTGAAAATGAATGGAAGCGATCAAATTTGACGCTCGATGAAAGAATGGGTAAAGGGAAGTAACCATTATAATGCCTGACAATAGGCCACTCCAAATAAGTAGTGCTTATTTTTCGTTTTGTAGTCTTTAGTGAGATACAGATGAGTCGAACCTACAGACAAGGTGATTTTATTTTTACTCCCCCACCGACATCGACTCATCCATATTCCACTGTATTTTCTTTCTTAATCTTGTTTCACTTTCTAGTAAAAACGTCCGTGGTTTAATTATACCAGACCTACCTGATGGACACTATCTGGATAATGCTGTGCTTCTAGACAGAGGGCGCCATATCTACCATAGGTGGCACCACCTTTCCCTGTCATGTCGGCCAGGTAGTAGGAGGTATACAGCTGCATGCCGGGCTCAGTGGTCTCACACTCCATGTAACGCCCAGAGGGAGGATGTTCCACTCTGTAGAACATCATTAACACAATAGTTTTTGATCATATTAGCTGACACAAAATCATGCACTAATAAGTACAATGCTTCTTAACCACTTCACTGCTATCAACAATATGAGATACGTCCCTAATGTGGTCTCTCATGTGCTAAAAGACATATCATGTTCGTCCAAGCTGAGCTCACCACCAATCACCCATTAAGCCCTTTGATCTGATGCTCTGACTAGTGAGCTGCGTTTCACATCTATATGCAGAATCTTTTGATAGATGCTGCAAGCTGATGACCGAGTGATAAGAGCGCAGTATATTCTGCTTGTTTTTGTAACAACTACTAACACTGAATAACAGTCTGCCCTTCTGACTGCTTGTAGGAAAGTAGAGGATGGTGCTGGTTGGCATGCTCACAGTGGGCGTGACTGGGTGTGGGTGAGGTAAAAGTTATGGTATGAATTTCGTTTGTCAACCTCCTGCTGATGGTTATCTCAGCAGATTCTTGTAAAAAAAAAAAAAAGGTAAAAGAAATACTTTAGATAAATAGCCTAAGTCTGAACAAAAATAATAAATTAAATAGACAAAAATAATTCAGGGTTCCCTAACTTCGCAGAGTCTGTCAGCATGTCTCCCTTTATGTTACAGTACTATTTTGGCCAATCCAGACTACTGACGAGCAGAAGAATGCTGTTGAATGTTTGAACACCTCATCCCATCCACTCCTTCCTCCCGTCGCTACAGGTTGGGGAAGGTAAGTGGTGGTCGAGACTGAGCATATCGCTGATGCTCAGCACAGACCCGCAAAACTGGCGTAGCAGTGAAGTGGTTCAATAAACAGAAAAATAATCTGTAACATGCAAAACAAAAGACTCTCATGAGGTCATCTCTCTTTCATTATGACCATTATAAATTACTGCGATTCTTTCTTTCATCATGACCATTATAAATTATTTCAATTTCTATTCATATCACTTCATATCATCTCATTTACAAATTTCAAACCGTGAATCATTTTGATTCCATGGGCACACTGTAAAATAATAACTATTACAAATTACCTGTCATCTATCCTATCGCAGCTATTTGAAAAGTATCATAGCATACCTGGCAGCAAGTTTTAAAGCTCCCTTGTTATCAAGACAGAAATTGTTGTCAAATCCAATGCCTCCTGGCACATTGTTGAGGCGATCACCTAAGCGGACTGGTGTTCGAAGGTCACGTTCAGTGCCAGCTACTGCTTTGATTTCACCTGTCAAAAAAATATTTTAAAAAAAAGATTAAAAACATCTTTTTTTTTTTCTGGTTACAATGCTATCAATCAATCGGCCCCTCTCCCCTCCCCCACAAAATCCAACTGTTATTGTTCAATTTATAATTATGTAAATCTAATCAATGGCAACTTTTTATACAAAAATAGAGAAAATGAAACCCATCATCATATTCAGGCCATTATAAAAGTAATATTTTTTGTCTTAAGCATCAATGTGATCTTTCTGAAATTTCAACATTTTTTCAGCTGAGATAATCTAAACAAACCATATCAAGCCTATAACACATCAGATGAATAAAAAATGCTTCTGGCAGAAATCTGGTTGAGAAGATCAAATAAACAGAGACAAAAAAATAATCCCTCCCAACACAAACAAACAAACAAAAAAAAATGACAGGTGATATGAATCTACTGTCAAACTTGTCATGTATATAAGATGGGCCAGAATTCATGACTTACTTGTCAGTTACATTTCTCAATGTGCTTATAACCTCACAAATATACAAAGTTAATATTAAGCATACTAAGAAATAAAATAATGAATTTAAACAATACAACAATAAGAGATAAGCATGTTAAAAAATAAAATAATAAAATAATACAATAACAATAAAATAAGCATAATAAAAAATGTAATACACGAGTTATTGAATTCTGGTCCACCTTGTAGCATCACTATTGTATACTGAAAAGATAACTGGATATAGATTATCTGGTGGAAAAAATATTATTTAGCTATGACTCTTTTGTGCAGAGTTCACAGTTCACTGCTGTAATCCCAATGTCAGTAAAATCCAATTTTCCCACTGAAGCTCCCTTTAACATACGACTCGTGAGACCTTGTCCTGTGTCATATATATATATATTAGATATATTTCAGTACCTATTGGGATACTGTTCTCATCGAGGGGGAGATAAGACTCTGCGTGCAAAGTGATTACATGGTCATTAATATGCCCACAGTCCTGAAAAGAAATACACAAAAAGCTCTCAACTACATACAAAAAATTCTCAACTCACTGAAAAAAAAAAATTTTTAAATTCATCACTTAAGACCCTTCATGAAAATCAGCACATTCATTTCTCACACAAGACCATTTTCAGAAGTTTCATTCCAATCATAACTGGATATTTAAAATGTGAAATACATGCAATAAAGTGTTTGTAAATTTATTAACCTGATCAATTCAAATTTACTTATGGATATAACATTCATAAAAATGAACAGCATCATAATGCAAGACTAATAAAAATTCTAATCTTGCTTTACCATATTAATTACATGCAAGCAACGACATACGAAAGCTGAGTTCCTATTTTCACTGTAACCTGGACAAAAATAAAATCTCCAGATTAATATACTGGAAAATTTTACCACTTCTAACCGCACTATCATCTCAAAAGACGTTTAAGAGCAATTGGTATATCTGAAACTGAAAATTTAAAAAAAAAAAAAAAAAAAGCCTTCTCTGGTCCTCTGTCAAAGTATGCATGATTTGTCTGACCGATTTG
>JBCEWB010130381.1:0-11245 GCA_039654565.1 Peronia peronii | reverse complement strand
ACTCAGCAGCACAGAAACAACAAAGTGAATGCCAAAAGAAGTTTGCCAGGGAGAGAAGTATGGATCAAATGTCAGATCACACAGGAGTCATTGAGGTGGAGGTGGTACCTGAATCTTTTGAAGGAAATGGTGAATCCCGTTACAAAAAGTGCAAAAAGAATCCTGGACACAAGGAGTTCATCGATGTGACAGATTTCAAAATAAATCATCTCCCTTCTGATTACCGCGATGAAGAGTTGTTTGATCTTGTAAAACATCAGATTCAGTTGACAGTTCTGGTGGAGGTCAAAGGTAGCAGTGAACACAGGCCTGACATTGATCCAAAGAGTGGCGATAAGTATCCATTCTCCGGTAAGAGATTTGGGAAAAGTACACATTATGGCACTGGATGGGTGAGAAGCATTATTCTTAACGAAGAAGAAAAACTATGTCCATGTACAACATGTCAGAGTTCAGGATTGCCAGAAAAACTATGGGCAAAGATTGCTGTTAGGACAGCTCAACATGTTGTCTATGATGAGATTGAGGCTAAGAACACTATTTGCTATTTTTTCTATGAAAATGGAATTCCACTACAAAAATGTCCAAAGATCTGCGATGGCATGGAAGTTACACCTAGTGGGTGGGATGACATCATTCTAATGTTTATTTCTCATGATCAGAACTTGATAAACATCTTGGACAATGTGTTGTTGTCACATGTTGAGTTAACCTTAAAGACAAATATAAAATATAATGGTGGATTTCCAGTGAGAGAAAGAACAGATATTTTGGAGAACTATATCCAAACCCTCCAACGTGCAGATGAGTTGTTAACAGAACTTTGGGAAGTAATAGACAAGTCGATGGCCATCTATAATGGAGATCCAGCGACAGAATATCAGAAGAACCTTGAGAGGCAGAGGACAACTGGTGTGTCAAATTGGCTTGGCGACCTGTTGTTAGATAAACTGAATGGTGGAAGTAAGTTCCAGTACCATATGCAAAACCTTTCACGTATTTACAAAGCTTTTAAAACTCATGTGTCACAGACCAAGAATGCATGGTTCTATAATGCAATTCGACACGGGCATTTACCACTGACAGAACAAATCAAAGGAGAGCTGGAGGCAGATGGTGTACGTTTGGACTTGAGGATGAAACAAATTGAGAGAATTCTTGGGCACCCACTTTGTCTGAATGATTACAATGAAGCTCATCGTCTAGCCATAATTGTGTCTCATCCACATGGACACAGTAAGAAGATCAGTATAGGGATGGTCACTGATAAAATCATCCACACCTCCATTGAATCTCTTTCACGATTTACTTACACAACTCCTACATGTCCAGGGTCCAGTGGTGCATCTGTATTTATTCTTGGACAGACGAGATCCTATGCTGAACCAGTTCATAGTAGTGGCAAACCTGGCATGCTCGGAGGTGGACAACAGAACATGAGTGCTTTCAAAAATGACTGATAAATATTTCTGCTGACCCACAAAGACAACACAAAACTTGCCATTATGAATACTAAAAGTATTTTTGTTTGCATTTTTTATAATGGAGGGATGTTTGTTTCTTTTTCCTTTTTTTTTTGGTAAAGTCCAAATTCTGCGGCATTTGATGGGGTCACATGTGCAAAGTAGAAAAGAAGGGTCATTTTATTATAAATATACATGTATATTTACAGGGTGCCAAACTTCTTGACTTTAGTCAGAAATCTGACTTTCTGGTTTTTGACAATGTTTCTACTTTTTGCCAACCAATGGTCGATTTTTAGTCCACTAGCTGACCACAGTTTTGCAATAATTTTTAATAGGATACAAGTCTCACGCAATAACAGAAAGATGGAAATTACGACAGAATTTAGTACATACTCTAAATGAAGGTCAAACTGGTGTGCGATGCCTGTTGGAAGCGCAGGATTTAAATTTGTAGTGCTTAATTGCTCACACCTGACGACATGCAGTCAAGTAGTCATGTGAAAAATCATCACACGAACATCAAAAACTACAAATAATATGGCCATGATTTTTTTTAGGAAGACTTATATGAGAGGGCAGCTGTTCGCGATCAAGACCTAGAGCTAGAAAATAATTATGATTAATGATTTTGACGTCGACATTGTTTAGGACATTCGCTTCCAGGTTCCTGTGATAATTTTACAAACCTGCCTTTAACATAAAAGGCCTAGATTATTTTGTGTGTGTCTTATGTAACTTGACAGCACCCGACCCAGTAAAATGGAGGAGGGGGAATGGGAGACAGGATAGGCATATTCAACATGATATACCTTATGTGTTTGATTTGATTTCATTCAGCCATTTTTTAAATTCTTTAATTTTTAAAAAAATTTTTAAAGAGGAAACGGAATATCTGGACCATTCTTCTGATAATGTTAGAGGAGCAGGGGTGCATAACTATATTTGTCTACTTAGGTGTGCACGCTGACAAACAGGTTTTGAACAGTGAAGTGTCACTGACCAATTTTGTTTTCTTCCTGTCATGCTTAGTAACTTAAAGTACGTATACCCTTATCAAACAAGATGTGTAAGATTTTACAACATTACCTTGTGTTTGATATATCTCCAAGTTTTTCTAAAACATCTTTGTCGATAGATTAAAACATCAAGATAGAGCATTGGTGTTTCACTGTCTTTATTTAGGAATAAGCCATTCAATATTCCAGTGGTTATTTGTTCTCCGTATGGAAAAGATTACTTATTATTATTTTATAGCAGTGGTCGATGGTTCATTTGCATATGACCTTCTTCACCTTCATCTAATCAAATAGACTATGGCCTGCTCTATAGATAACAATTCCATCTAATTATGTTCTTGATTTTTAAAAAAAGGAGAAGAAAAAAGAAATAAATCTTGCAATAGATTTTGAAAAGGCTAACTTGGTTTTGGTAAATATTACAGGGGAGTGAAAAAAAAAAAAAAAATACTGAAAAGCAGTGCTGTTTATGGATTTCTGACTGATGAATATTTGTGCTGGCTGTGAAAGACCACACATACCCTGCCATTATGGAAACTACAGTATTTGTCATTATACTGTTTTTGCATTCTTTCAATTTTTTGTTTTTGTTTTGTTTCTTTTCCTTTTTAAAATTTTTTTTTTTCCCATTATGAGATTCTTTTTTCTCTTAAATCCAAGTAAAATTATGAGGTAGACTTACATGATTAATAATTTAAAATAAGATCATCAATTTATCATAGTAGAAACCAAAGCCCCCATACAGATCAAGCTGAAAGATTATTTAACAGACAGACAGACAGACAAACATACAGACAGACAGACAGACAGAGAAGGAAGTGGGGGTGGGGTGGAGAAATGCTTCCCTAACAAACCAGTTTAACCACAGTTCCATATTTTTGTTTAACTTTGATCAAACTTGCACTTATAAGTCAACATGCCTTCGAACAGAAAGAAAATGTTTTTTAGGGTGGACTGAAAAAAAAAAAGAAGAGGAAGAAGAAAAATTCCCATTAAAATTAATCCTAGAGAGACAGCAGAAAGTGTCCATGTTTCTAGAATAAAACATACTGACTTTCACGACACATAGTCAAGACATTCTATAGTCATAAACAGTAACATAAGACATTTGTCTTGTCACTATCAAAATAAAAAAATATTATTAGGAGAGTCATTCACCACTTAAGTATGGTGAGTGGGTCTTTGGGTGGATGGATGCGTTGATGCTTCTATGGTTAAAATAAAACTAATGGGAATTATAGGAACTCGAAACTTGAGCATTTTTTCCTCATTAGATTTGACTTTCTGTCTGTTTACATTTATAATTTTTAACACACACAATTACCTGCAGACTGGAAAGTTATTGAAAACATCAGTACCGACACAGTTATAATTGTATTGACATAGAGGAAGATAAGCAACAGATTCTAGACAGTTGTCACAATGTCAAGTCTACCTGAGAGATCATTAATTTGTGAAGAAACAACAACAAACAAACAAACAAATAAACACAAATGACAAAGTCCCTTTCCTTGTTTTGTGTAACTAACGTACTTTAATCAACACCTATGTCTATGTTATATTACTGTTGGTCATCTATATCTTAATATATGTGTATTTTATTTGTAGGTTTATATGAATTTAGTTTTAAATTCACCATTAGTGAATTATCGTGAGTAAATTATTACTCTGTAAGCCTAGTGAAATGTCCTTTTTATATGTAGATCTATATAATATATAATTAAAAAAAAACAAAAAAGTGTTATATGTGTTATTGATAGTTACATTCATGCACAGTTATGTATAATTTTTTAAAATATATGTTTGTCTATATTAATATCTATTATAATGTCTAGATATCGACATCTTTATCTGTTTCTATCTGCTATCCATGTACATACACATATATGACAATGATAGTAATATATTGAAAGTAACAATGTAGTCTGACTGAGTGGAAACTCATTGAAGACATCAGATTAAATATGTAATATGTAAGACAAAAGCTTACAATTCTGAGAAGAATGATAAGAATGAACAACACAGTTTAAGGATCTCACGAGACAGTTTTGTAATCACACAATGACAGTTTAGTAATTACACAACAATGACAGTATAGTGATCACACAACAATGACAGTTTAGTGATCACATAACAATGACAGTTTAGTGATCACACAACAATGACAGTTTAGTGATTACAACAATGACAGTTTAGTGATCACACAAGAATGACAGTTTAGTGATCACATAACAATGACAGTTTAGTGATCACATAACAATGACAGTTTAGTGATCACACAAGAATGACAGTTTAGTGATCACATAACAGTGACAGTTTAGTGATCACACAAGAATGACAGTTTAGTGATCACACAACATGACAGTTTAGTGATCACATAACAATGACAGTTTAGTGATCACACAACAATGATAGTTTAGTGATCACACAACAATGATAGTTTAGTGATCACACAACAGTGGCAGTTTAATGATTAGACAACAATGACAGTTTAGTGATCACACAACAATGATAGTTTAGTGATCACATAACAATGGCAGTTTAGTGATCACATCACAATAATAGTTTAATGATTAGACAACAGTGACAGTTTAGTGATGAACAACAGTGACAGTTTAGTAATCATACAACAATGTCAATTTAATGATCACACAACAATGATGGTTTAATAACAGTGACAGTTTAGTGATCACACAATAATAGGGAAACCAAACAAATTAACAAACAAATAAAACAAGGAGAGAGTCTTGTCCTGTCATGTAGAACACAATTTTCGTTCTCTACCTATTCATAAATATATGTATCTTGTATAAATGATGTCAAATTTATCCATTTTATTGATTTTATGAAATTATGCTTTTTCGCAATATTATGCACTTTGAATATGAATGTATAGTAGATCCATATAATTTACAACTGCAAAGAGAACAGATTATGAAAGAAACAAAAAGAAGAATTAATCGTACAAAGTAACAAGAGAGATATGTGAGATTGATCCAACAGATATGTATTGGCATTATATGAGTTTGTATGGGTATTAGAAAGATCATATGTCGATTAAAAAAAAAAAGAAACAAAAAAGATATTTAGACATTATAATTTATATGTACAGAATATATTATATTGTCTTGTACAACACAGTGCCATTCTACATATATTAAGGATCACAATTACTGGTAGCCTGAAAAGTATCAGAAGACATCGAGACGGTCAGATTTCTATGATTTTAATTTCATTAATATTCATGTTTACTGGTTGAAAATTATGTGCAAAAGGTGATATTATAATATGAGTACAATGTCACAACTATGTGTTCTTTTGAAAGAAAAACCCAGTAGAAATCAGAATGTCAAGTTCTTTCATGAGATCGGTGACTTTGACATTTCTAGGATTAATGTAAATAAATTTTGTCTTTTTCTCTTTTTTTGAAAATTCTTATAATGGAATACAATTTGAATAAGTATAATTGGAATATGATTTAATTATTTATGTAACAAATTATGAATTTTCAACAGATTAAATGCTGTCTAATATACATGTACAACAATTACGTTATCGTCATGTTTCTGAATAAACGAACAAGGATGTCAGTAAATGTAAGTGTTATTTAAATTGTTGTGTTTGGTACATGTATTTGAGTGTTGTGGTCAAAACAGATGTGTTGTACAAACGTGCGGTAGTTGTGTTACACTTTAAATCTCTGTTCGACTCCTGCTACATCTTAGGTGTCTGTGACATCTCTACCGTAACTTCTTTTCTGTCTTCCACACTCTCGTCATTATGCCCGAGTATAAGTTCATTTCCTTGGCAGTAGCCTTGTCCCTCTCCCGTCTCTTTCATCTGTGTCCTGCATCTGCACTTCTGCACACACACACACACACACACACGCACACACACACACACGTGCGCATACACACACACGAAGGAGAGACACATACATGCGCACACTTATACACATCCACATGTAAACACACAAACACATACAAACACACACATATATACATACATACACACATGCACACAAAGATCAAATTTCATTATCACCCGAATATCCAACAGATATTTTTTTTTCAAAATTTGACAATAGGAGAAAAAATGTAAATGATAGTTATTGATAAGCTGAACACCCACACACATACACATACAAACACACACACACACACACGCACACACACGTCTAACAAAGTGACACCCAGACACCAATAAACCTGGTACTGTTACAAACACAGTACAACATCTGTCCTTTTTTCTTTTCCCCTTTAACTATGTTTTGAACCACCACTCCCTGAGTCTCCCTTCCCTCACCCTTATCTCCTTGCCGTCTCCTTCACCTGTGTCTCACATTTGCACACACACACACACACACACACATACACACAAGACTAACAAAGAGACATCCAATAAGCCTCTTACTGTTACAAACTGCAATGCGGCATCTATCTTTTTCCTCTTCTCCTGTCAAAATGCCATGACCCTCACTCCCCCCTCCCCCATCCTACCCTCTCTCTCACTGTGCTCTCCATCTTTCTGAGCCCCACTGAATAAATAAAATGAAATAAAAAATAAATGGATAAATAAATAAGTAATTACCGAGCTCATAAACTAATTTAAGAAATATATTTTAAAAAAAAAGAAAGAAATACACAAATAAACTTTAATGAATGAATGAATAAATAAATAAATAAATAAATAATAAATAAATGATAAATAAATACTAGATAAATAAATGAATAAATGAAAACACATTAAAAAAAAAAAAAACAACAAAAAACATTCTTAGCAATGAGAACCGTCTTCTAAAATTGCCCAGCTAGTACTACAGAAGAAAACTTGATACACCCCAGCTAAAACGATATTTCAACACATATCAGAGCTTTGTCACCTTAATTTAATAATAAAAAAGATGTGCAGATGAACAAATACGAGCTGTGCAGCTAGATGGTTTTCGAACGGAAGCAATTTCTCATTGCGACATTTGTCTCGGGCACGGAACATCAATAAGCTATCGAAGACTAGGAATGGCAAGAGGAGAGCTGCTCTCCAGTGGGGGAGTCAGGAAAGGAAAGGGAGAAAGAAAGTGGTTTGGAACAGTTTTGTAGAGCAAGGACTCACAGGGCAAAATTAAGTGTCACTAAAACCAGTGCAGGCTGTTTATAAAGCTCTGTTCTAAAGGGCTTCGGGCTGTCGCTTAAAAAAAAAAAAAAACGAGTCTAAATATCATAAAAGCTAATTACAGCCTATATGGGAAGAAAAATGCAGTCTATATCACGAGGGCTGAGTGAAGGCTTGCACCTGAAGATATTTCGTCATGCGTCACTGATTATTTTAATTCATTTGCCAACACATATCTGTCTGTGTATTTAGCAATTTGTACTGTTTATTTTCAAAGTCCATTACGGAGTTTCAGGTTCATGCATTGTATTACACAGTAGAAACAATAAATAAATTGAGTTCTGATAAGCTGAATTTTCAACAGATTAAATGCTGTCTAATATACATGTTTTCCTAGTCCCACTATAATACGCTATGACACGTGTGTGCCTTGTGCCGGGCCAGTTCGTCAGGGGGAGTCTGCATTCTGAGCACAAGTAGGTCAGCTGGTGCTGGAACTGCTAGTTCATATCTTACCTACAAACTATGACCTTATACAAGTGTGGATGTAGTCCTTTATCTTGTAAGATTTGCAGTGCAATGGGCATTAGTGCTATAGCATATCATCCTCTGTATTGGTGGAAGCGTTGAACTACTGCCTTGAACATACGCAGGGTGGTCCAGGCCAAATAGTTATACAGCAACAACCCTTCTTGATATATGCAGAGTTAGAATTCTTATTATAAGCCATCTCAACACTGAACTGAGACAGGTTTTCCACTTCATTCTATAGTTGTTCATCTTCACATCACCGTTTCACTATCTCCTCTAGGAGATTCATGGCCTGTCCTTAGCCCCACCTTCCAAAATCTGTCTGGTAGGACAATTGCTTGGTTCTCTCAGAAAATACCCTATCCGATGTCAAATTGAAAATTGTACATAGTAGCTCCTTCTCTATAAGTCGTCATTTATTATTTTAAGTCACTGTGTTCTAAGACTGTTTTATAAGTGATATTTGACGAAAGTCTACATTGTTTTTAAAACAAGAGGTAAGGATGATTTCCAATTTTCTAAATGCGCTTATATTATTACAGTGATGAGGATTTCATTTCAAAGCTAAAAAAAAAAAAAAAAAAATATTTTTAAAAAATCTGGCTGTTGAAATTTTCAGCGGTACCACAGTCACTGCATTCTGTCCTCAAAGGCTTAAAAAGTAATCACAATAAGGTTTTATTTCCTGGCTACAAATAATGCCATCGCCTTCCTATACGGGTATTTCTCCTTTTCTTTTTGTTACCGTGGTTTTTGCACATCTGTTGCTGTACCAAAGGGCTGAGTGTCAAATATACCAATTGTCTGATAGTTAAGTAACCAATTTTACAGTATATTACGCTGTGTCCAATAAATTCCATCTGTTTGGAACATCTGTAAAGAGGGGATTTACTGTTAATGTGTGAATTTGTTGAACAAAATTAGTGTTATAAATTCGTTTATTTGTTCTCTATGTGATCTGCCTGTTTTCGAGAAATCCAAAGCTCCAAAGCAACACGTTTTTCTTGGCAGACGACAGAGTGGTTAGAAATGATTTTTAACAGAACCAGAGAGGAATATTTGGAACTTAGAACATTTAATAATATCTTGTTATTCAGATCTAGATCTGTCAGATGTCAAGTATTGTAAAAAATATTCATTAAATTATATTCATTAAATTAATCGCAAGTGGATTTTTTTTTCTTTCAGTGTTTTTTCTAAATTGTAGACGGCCAATTTTAAAGAGAAACATCTCTTTCCAAAAAACAATCAGAATGGAATCTGAAACTTTATTGTTTTGTGTAACTTGACTTTTAAGTACATTTAATTTCTTCTCTGTATAATAAAATCAGTTCTAACACCTCAGTCCAGTCAACAAACTGTGTAAAACAAGTGTAAGACAATCAACATTTTAATATGGACTGTTGATACTTTCAATATGACTGAGAACAAATCTTGCTCTTCTTCAGCATCTAATACTGTGTTATGTCCATATGTGGCTAACCAAATCTTAAGCTGGACTTCGGTACAGCAAGATCGGGCATATAAGTAGGTTCGTTGAGCCATACAAGAACTGAGCTCCTTCATTCGAAAGCATTACCATTTACTTTATGGCTATCTTGTACTTGTCATTACAGTCGTGAAATGTTGGTAGGAGAGAAGATTTTTCACATACTTCACTGACTATTTGCTCTATATCAACCATCCGACCGATTAAACATTATCAATAATAATTATTAAAAATAATATAAAGGATTCTTTAACAGGATTTGGCTTGATGAACCCTTTTACTTTCCTTTGCCAAACACAAGAGCATGCTGAATACGCCTGGTAAAGGCGGAAAAAAAATGAAATTTGCGCTCTTTGCTTGAAATATTCATCATGAAAAATCAGGAAAAACTCGTGGTATATGAAACTGGTTTCTTCTTCTCTCGTACTATTTGAAATTTTATTAGCTTTTATGTGTGTGTGTGTGTGTGTGTGTGTGTGTGTGCGTCTGTGTGTATGATCAATATTTCAAATAAGAAGCAGAAAAGCAATTTTTTGTGTGTTCTTTACGGCGTTCATTTGACGCCTCTTGTGTCCGGCAAAAGGAAACAGCTGCACTGGTCGAAAATAATCCGAACTGACATCATATAGAAATGGTTTACTTCCTGAGACGAAGATATGTAGCTTGATCTATAGCACACGTACAATAAATATAGGATTAATGCTTTTGATAGGGCACTACTATTAATTTACCTGGAAAAAGCTTCACAAAATTTCCCAATTAAAGTTTGTCTCTGAATTTTTCTCATAGCAACAGAGAATAGAAATCTCTGGACCAGAAAACTATATTAACGTTTAAAGTTTCAACATGTCTGTTGAGCATTTGGACATTTTCTCTTACTTTTGTCCCTCATTTGAATAATAAAAAATAGAAAGCAGAGCATTGCATAATGTGAGCTTAATCTTCTAAGGCCAGACGCAGCCTTGAAAAAAGTGATAGTTTAACTCTAAAGCCATCATGAATGTCGGCATTCCCTGTAAAAATTGACTGAAGATTTGTCAGCGATAAGACATGAATCCTGGGGCATCTCTTTATGAAAATTATTCAGACATTTCATTTATATTTTATGTTGTTGAGCTCATCTTTATCCTATATCACATTTGTCATACTGGATTGTGTGGGGATAATAAAACATGGAACAAAATATCCTCGAGAGCAGACAGATGTCAAATATAATGAGACGTTTACATTTATCACGTTGACACCTTTATAGTTAAATTAAATAGCCCACTGAAGCGAATACATCCAGCATCAGTGAGTGTAACAAATATTCAAATACAGAACATCGGGCAGGACGTTCTGATGAGTGTCAGAATCAGAACTAGAACCAGAATCTTCTGAAAGAGTCACCATAGCTCTCTGTTGTCCCAAATTGACCATAAGCTTTCCTCAGTAATCTAAGTTTCATTTTATTACCACTACCGAGTATTGTATTATTATTATAATTATTATTATCATCATCATCATCATCATCCTCATCATCATCAACATCATCATCATTTTACGAAAAATATATACGACTGTCCAACCGGTAGCTAATCAAACAATTAAAAAACTAAGAAAAGCAAATAACATATACAAAGAACTTAGAT
>JBCEWB010130370.1:0-11246 GCA_039654565.1 Peronia peronii | reverse complement strand
AGATAGATAGATAGATAGATAGATAGATAGATAGATAGATAGATAGATAGATAGATAGATAGATAGAAAAGGCAGACTGACTGCTGACAGTGACACCCACTTAATTAGACTGATCCTTCACAGGATAGCGGCATACAAAGGCAACAAACTGTAAAGCTTACATACTGTCCATACCTTCTTGTACCAGGGATGGCAAATAGCTACTAAAGTGCTACTGTTAGGACTGACAATTGATAGCTGACTGCCATATTATGGACTGAATTCAAACGATTATTGGCATATTTTTGTCAGTTGTGAATCACAACTTTTCCATCACTGGACATCAGAAAATTCATCAGTCGATCTCTATTAATATGATGGCTGAAAATCGATCGCAGGGGTATGCTAAAGCCCAATACTTCACTCTTAGACATATTCAGCTCTCTTCACACAGTCACTTTTTCTATCATCACGGTCGTTAGCATTTATCTACTTTCATACATGTTAAAGATAAATCGAGAAAGCGAGAGAGAGAGAGAGAGAGAGAGAGAGAGAGAGAAGAGAGAGAGGGGGTGGGATTGAAAATGAGAGCAGTAGGAGGAAGGAAACGGAGAGAGAACGCAGGCCGGGATACCAAGAGATACAGAAAGGAGAAAGAGGAGAGGAAGAAGAGAGGAAGAAGTACAAAAAGAAGGCACAAACTGAGGCTGGTGGATACATGAGCTATTTTTGATTTTTTCAAAAAGGAAATAAACTTTGAGAGAGAGGGTAAGAGAGAGAGAGACCGAAAGAGAGAAAAAGATGGGAGGGGGGGAGGCAGAAGGAGAACAAAGAGAAACAGACACTTTGAACAAAATGACAAATTTAACTGACAAAATATTATCAACTACAACACTAATACTAATAATATTACTATTGACAATAATGATGATGACAAGTCACTGTAATATTTGTCCTTTGTAATTTTAGATCGTTTAAGTCCACAGTTTTTTTTTTTTTTTCAGCCTAAAATTCTACACCACTTACGGTGGTGCCACTCTACTGTTTCATGAAGTCGCAGCCAGGCCTGAAAGCGGATACTACATGACCACCCCCACCTCTGTGTAACGGTCTTGTTACCGGATAGCCAAGAGACGGCCACTGGTTACCGTGGCGTAACTGTTAGATCTACTAGAGTTTCATGCCTCACGCACACCACCCACAGGGCAGGACAGGTGGAGGAATAAAAATCCCGCTACTCATGTGCTTTTCTCAATCCGACTATCTATTAAGATTTGCGTGCACGCACGGCGAACGCAAGCACTGATGAGCACTTGTGACTTAATGTGTGATCGAGTGTAAGTGTGTGTGGATTTTAGTGTGTGTGTGTGTTCTGAAAGACAGTGAGAGACATGGAGACAAAGAAATTGAGAGATACAGTGAGAGACAGGGACACTAAAAAGGGAGAGAGAGAAAGGAAGGATGAAAGACAGAGACGTCGAGAGCAAACAAAGAGAAGAGGCGGTAGAAATCGGACACCCACACACCCGACAGAGCAAGTAATTACAGATACAAAATATAGAGCAAGAGAGAAGATGGAGGGACAGAGAAAGAACGAAAACAACTATACAACGAGAAGAGACGAAACAACAACAACAACAACAACAACAACAACAGCAACAAAACAAAAAGCACGCACTATCACGAATAGCAGTAAAAAAGTTCAAGTCACAAAAGCTATCTTGCCACCTGTTATTTGAAACCGAACTATTACTGTGGGCTCAGATGAAATAATGCTGACTGGATCGAATATTATAGTTAACAATGACGAGCAAATCGATGCAACGATACAACGTCAATGACCACAACAATAAGATACCTGTCCAGTAAATAAACACAACAACTCACACAAATCTTGCTCCAAGTATTTACAGTCAGTGTCAAGACGTTCAAGAGCTCAAGAAAGATAACAAAACTTGGAGTTCGATACCTCCTTTGCCCATTCCCCAAGACAACTGCGTAGAGTAGCTGTACCATTTTTTTCTCTCTGACATAAACAAACAACAATAATAATGTTGGAGTGCAGGGGAAAATAATAATTTAATCATAGCAATTTAACCGCTGACACGTGCTGGAACAGCCAGATGATTTGAGCATTTGGCATCTTCGGGTTGCGTCTTAAATGCCATCATTTACCATTGGCATCTGGTGAATAGATGTATAATTGAACATATTACAGCCCAGTTTGCCTACACCAGTAGTGCCTTGGCGATCATATTCACTCTGTTTCTCCATAGAGCATTTTCTAAAAACATTATTGGCCCGAGAAATGTTGTATTTAGAAAACATCAACGGCTAATCTTTGATTCTATAAAATGCCAGATGTGAAGTGAACTTCGCAAACACAATTACTAGAAAACAAACAAACAAAAAACCTGAGGATTCTCCTTGTTGTCCAAGTTAAACTGCCGTCTATAGGTGACATGGTTGTTGCCGCTGGAATCAATCCGGAATGGCGAACTGTTTCCATGAAAAATAGAAAATCTAGCCACAACTATACTGTTGTAGTAAGATGTACAAATTGAAGTGCATGTATCTCTAGCATTAACATCTGTGGCCAGCAAAGCAACTGATAACAGGCCAAAATATCCAACATTCCTACTGAAAGAGGAAGTTTGATATCCCTGGCAAATTCAGCCTACTCCAGTCCGATGATGCTTCCTTGCCAAGCATTTTCTCCTTTTGAGCATTCCATTAACAATCTTGCCTTTCATCAACGTGAACAATTTTCAGTACATTGATTTTAAAAAGTGTCAAAAGAAAAATGTCAGTCTGTCCATGTGTTTTCAATGCTATTTGCCCATGTTCAGAAAACAAGGCTCAGGCCCACTAGCGATGTAAGAAGAGCACCTTGTAACTGTATTGTCTGTTCTTAATTTTATAATGCTTAGCATTGCAATATGATGAACAGAACAGGCTCTCGACACTTTCACGGTCAATATCAAAAACTTATTTTATTTATTTATTTATTTTTTAATTTACCACCCTCCACTCATTCTCAACATATTCTGATTTCTTGTGCATCTCGTAACATCGACATCTCCTTTGTTGCTAAAATTTTGCACGTGCCAAAATGACATCGCTTGCCATTGTATTTTAATGATCTCCAATGTGAAATATTACCTGTGGGAAGTTGGCATTAAAAAAAAAATGTCTCAAAACACAACAGGTTATTGTCGATTATTTTTCTATGCATCTTAGGATCTGGTATAAATACCGTGGTTATCTAGAAAATAAGCCACTGCCAGGGCGCCTTGTTTTCCCCTTTCCATCAAAGTTAAAGTTGCAAAATATATTTTTAACCGTCCCCTCTCCCCTTCCCTCAAATTCCTTTCAAATCATCTCTGTGAAAAACACTTATATATATATTATAAGCGTCTGATGAAAACAACACAAGTTCAAGCAATGACATAGGAGGATATTAATCCATAATAATTTGTCGTCCCTGATTTTATCTTAATAACATAAACGGATCATTCGCTGTCTCTGATTTCGTCTTCATTACATAGCAGAATCATTCATTTCCCCATTCACCTCCTCTCATATGGTCTTCATCTGTATAGCAAATTTGGCATGCGGGATAGTCGTTTTCGTCCTCTGCCCCGCCCCCCCCCCCCTTCTCCCTTCCCTACCCACTTTCCCTCATCCCTTTATCTTTTTAAGTTCTTATTCTTGATATGCTGCTGAAGACCGAATCCTGCATGCCCGCCTCGCCCTCGATGTCAATCTTGAACCGGTTTACCCGTGTCATATCACATCAATACAAAGTGGTTTTGATCAGCCCTATTACTTCCCTTTGCCAGACACAAGAGAGGCTGAACAATTAAATAAAAAAAAAAAAAACGTTTTTGTGCTCTTCGCTTGAAACATCCATCCATGATAAAATTCGAAAAAAAAAAAAGAAATCCATGGACAAGAAAAACGTTTTCTTCTTACAGTTATAATTTTATCGCCTTTTTTTTTTTTTTTTCCCCAGTGATCAATCTTTCGAATTGCAAGAAGTAATGCCGTTTTTTCCTCTTCACACTTCTTGCTCAAAACCTCTTGTGTCTGGCAAAGGGAGGACTAGGACTGGTCAAAACAATCTACCACTCATATCCGGTTAACTTTTCCATATACATGTACTACCAAGAGAGGAGCAGCGTCATCTATTCAGCTTGACTAACAATCCCTATATTTCTGATGTCTGCCTCCAGCCTCAGTCACAAGAACAAATTCACGGCCTTGTCCCGGAACTTATACACTCAAACAATGGCTCTCATCCCAGGCAAGTGTTGAAATAACAATTATATCCAAAGCTACAAACATGGATACACACAGAACAATATCAGAGTTAAAACTATCCTAGGACTACGCTAAAGAAACAGATATGTTAAAACTTTTGAATCATACATCACTGTATCAAAGTTGAAGGTACTGAGATCAACACAATTGAACTGAAGTTAAGTACGACCGATTCAAAAACAAAATTTAATTTCAAAATAAAATTAGGATTGAATGTCAATCATCTTACCAAAATTCCTCATTATTTCAAAGTTCCTTCACGTCATCAACTCAAAAGATCACTCTGACAACTGTGTGTCAGTCTAAGGCTAAAACCTATGCCGGTTTTTACTTAAGCTAATACCGCTGCTGACCTCTAACGTCAAGACATCAAACTTTGACTGAATAAGAATTGGACAGAATTCGGAACAGATTACTGATGAAAAGAACAACAACAATTTTCACCTCTATTTCTATCCAGTCCAAAACGACGAAATGGTAATTGTTCACTGGCAAATTCAGTAAACGGTACTTGTAGGTGACATTGGCATTGCTGAACTCGTCCCGTACACCTTGTGCTCTGGTTTTCATGTATGTATGTTAAGAGAAGTAAATGTTGCTTATATAATATACTTTATTTTTTTATTTTATTTTTTTCAATCACATCTCTGCAAACTGTATACCGGTGACAATATATTCCTTATAGACAAATAAAGTATTTGTCACCGTTATTTTTATTCGTTCACTATTTATTTTCTTTTTCTCTCCTAATGTATAGGGCAAACAAATAAACAACAACAACAAAAAAGTAGCCACAGCCATGTATGTACAAGGCAAGCCCGTATAGCTAACCAATGGAGAGGGCAGAGCCTATATAGCTAACATCGACTTGGACCTCGCAAATCCACCATTCACAGCTTCTCTCTAATGAAGGTCTACCTGTGTGAGCAATTATATACCTTTTAAGGCGGCAGTTTGAAATAAACTGGCTGAAACAAAGGAGAGTCTATGACGCTATGACAATTACGAGAAAACACACATCACAACACATCCAACATTGTTGAGAACTGACGTCAATGTATAATTAAAATTTTCAGTGCTATTACTTTTAAAAAACAAGACATTCTGATTTGATTCAATATACTATATAGAAGATACTGAGCGATTTCGAAAACCGAGAGGAAGGATCGGAGGAAAGAGAAGGGCGGCAGGGGGGTAGGGGGTGGTGACTCTTTATTATTATCATCATCATCTTTATCATAATCATTTTATAGATAATATGACTTAAAATCTAAGACGATTGTATGCCGGCATCTAATTAAATACTTGTACCAAAAAAGGGGCAAAAAACAATATGAACACCTTGATTTGAAGAAACTGTAACTGATAATATCACTGGCCAAATTTTCGAGCCCAGCTGGCTCTTCGTCACGGCAATAATGAAAATATATACAATGTAAATAGGCTATTGCTGTACACGAAAAAAAAAAATGCTCATTACATGATTTGCTTATTGTACAGGAGAAGGTTTTCAATTTCTTTTTTAAAGTAAATAAAATAATACATTTTTAGAGCCATTAGAATTTTACACCTCTGATTTACAATATTCAATTTAAATGAATATAATTATGTAGGATTTCATGTTGTCAGTCTTTTCTCATCCGTTTTGGTGTATACATTTACAACTTTTTAACATTTATGTCTAAGACTCACATCATCGAACACTGTGATCATCATCATTATCATTTTATAAAAATGTCTTAAAACTAAGACGACTGTAACTAATCAAATACAAAAAAAAAAAAAAAGAATATGAAGAACTGGAAGTTGATCAAACTGGTAATACCAGCCAAATTTTCGAGCTCAATTAGCTCTTCGTCAGGGCAATAAAGAAAACATATAATTATCATCGTCATCATCATTATCGGTCACTATCTCTAATTAAATAATGGTCATCACCGAGCAAAACATCACTTTTTCTTTTTTTTTCTTTCGTTGACGCTGCTGTTAACATTTTGAAGATCAGAAATTTTAGGTAGAATTGCATACGAGAAGTACATGCACTGAAAATAAAAATAGAAAAAAAAAAAAAAAGAGGATGAGGACGAGAAGAAGAAAAAAAAGTACAAATAAAATAAAAATTTTAAAAATCTTCATTCATCATGTTTCAAAATGACCCCGTTAAAGAAATTAAAATTGCCTAAAATACTGAAGGAATTTCATAATGAACGCAGAACAGTGAGAATGACGCTTCTGACGTAAGAATATGAAATCATGGCCATTTCAAAACCGCGCCCGTCATTGATAAGCTTCATCTTGCCATATTTCCCTTCAGCAAAGCCACCTGGAGCGACGGCTTATCCACAATTTATCCTGGACGTCAGCATGTTGTTTGCAACCAGATCTTGCCTGGCTAAATTTAAGCTTCTTCTGAAAATACCCGAAGCTCATTTTGGATTGACCTTCTGGTAACGACTATGAGGCAAGAAATAAAGAAAGAAAGAGTGGAGCAAATATCAGAAAAGCAGACAGACAGACAGACAGATGGATGAATTGACGAACAGATGAATGGATCAATAGAGAGACAGATAGATAGACATACAGACAGACGGACGACGGATAGATAAGATAGATAGAGATAGATAGACAGACTGGCAGGCAGACAGACAATACTTATTCGTCCATCCATCCATCCAAAATATACACAGTATGATACATGCAATGCTGCACAGTCACACTCACCAATTAGGTGAACATGAGAGACGACGAGGATTGTCGAGTGAAGAAATGTAAAACAATGCAGTTTATCTTACCCAATGACAATCTTTGGTATGTATTGGAAATGTTGAAAAATTCGACATCTGTGCAAATACTGTGTTTGTTCATTTCTTTGTTTTAAAATAAAACTTTAAATAATCACATTTTCAGCCCATCATTAAAATTATGACGTTGGATTCGTTTTCTGGCTTTTATAATTCCAAGATAAGGAGAATTAACGACGCGTATGCTCGCAGCTTAGACAAAAGAGAGAAATAGTTCCTTAATTCTTTTGCGCCAAACACATATAAAAAGGCAAGCAAAGCCGAGATAATCCAGGATTATCGCCTATAAATAACAAGAACAATAATAATAATAATGTCTAATTGTGATCTGAATAGCTATAATCTGAAACTGAATGGCTCTCATGGCACGGACACGGAAAAGGGTAAAATAAATGACTTCACTCATATAATATCAGAAAAGTGACATTGAGCAAAAAACAAAACAAAAACAAACAAAACAGAGAAAAAAAACATAATGATAAAAGTGACGGAGAGAATAGTGGTAAGGGTGGGGTGGAGAGGGAACCATTTTTTTTTTTTTGGACAAGCTGTCGTTATCGGGTGGTCAAAATAGTTGTCCCAATGGTGTATTGCTACCAAGAGGTCTCAATATTGTGATTAAAAGTTCCTGAATACTTAAAAAAAACAACTAAACATTACCCTAACCTAGCCCTAAATGTAACCTTAAGCATAATCCCCAGATATCTCTTGATCAGGGGTGGAACTTAATTCTGGAGTCCAAAATCTACAAGGTCTAATCCAATGTCCTGAATCAAATCAAACCCGATGCAATTTTATTAGTCGTAAAGGAAAACCTGGTCGCTATTGACCACTGAGCTATTTAAGTATTTTGACCATTTGATAGCAATATTAACAGTTAGTGCAAACAGTAGAAGTTACAGTATCGGAGGTCTGTTCACATCGAGTCATAGGTCCTGATCAGCATGAAGGATTGAGTTCTTCTGCCATTGTGAAGGTTACGGCTTCATCAATCCTGGTCATGGAGGTCCACGACAGAAAATAGCTATCACTCCTGCCTGAACATATATTTCCAACCCGAACTGCTATAGTTTCGTCGTGTTTTACTTTACTTCACAGTGCATCAGCGCGTTGACAACTACATTGCAAACATGGTATCACTGGCGTTCAGGTAACTCGCAGTGTACGTATGATGGTTCCTGCTTCAGCTGTTCACGGGGATACAAGTGAGTAAATAATATATACCACCTGCCTGGAAACGAACCCCCATTGTGTCCTACATTGTGCCTAACGGGGGGCATCACACAAGTTGACTAGTATGCCTGTGATAATTCCAACTTCATCTGTCCACGGGAGTTCAAGTTACCCCCCCGCCGGAGAACCACTAACCGTGCTTTATAACATGGACTTTGAATCCTGAGGAGACCCTGACTCTCTCTTCTACATATATAAGCATATAATATTTGTATAAATGCCCCGCAGGGCATACAGACCGGCAACAGCCAATGATTAGTGCTGACTGAAATAGGTCCAGCCTTGCCACTGACTACATATTAGACAGGGTGCATTTCACAACAGCAGGGAGAACGCTAGAACCATTCGATCGTCCTGCATCGATCTGTTAACAACCAAACACAAGCTTCAGACATACTTATTAATATATATATATATATATATAAAATGAAAAAATCTTAACCAGCCATTTAATGTTTATAACAGTCCTGTCAGATATAATGTCATATGAAAAAGTAACTGTCAACGTCTGGCAGAATGATGCTTCCAACGATTAGAGATGCTTATTCGTGCTCTATCGGAGTGACCTTTATGCTAGTACATATCAAGCCAATGCCAATGCATTCGTCAAAACTTTTTATCTAAGTTTTTAAAAAATCTTCACTATTTTGTATCTTATTTTTTTTTTCAAATCCTTTTTTCCGTCGAAGATTGGTTTCTTTAGACAGCCGAAATCGATATAAGCTTATCCAAATTAAATACAATTGCAGGAATTTGGTGTTATGCTCCATCATGACGATTCGCCAATCCACACTGTCAGAACGGTGAGTGAGCTTTTGAAGAGTTACAACTGTGAATTATTAGAACATCCCCCAGAATAATTATTATTTCCTCAAATCTTGCACCCTAGGACTTACAACTTTCCCCAAAAACAAAATAAATAAATAAATAAAAAAAATTCGACACCAAAGTTTTGTCTCGGAGAACACAAATCGCGAGGTAAAATGCGTGACAATAGCGGATATTTTATTGTGTAGTATTATGTGAAAGGTATGTTGTACCAATTACCCAAAACTTTTCCGAGATGACTATGAAAGAGCAAAACTTGCTTTTGAAATGGATCTCGCATCAACATCTAGACTTATAATTCAAATGACTGGAGTAACTAGCACAAGATTTACTCATTTCTGAGATGCTATGTTAGAAAGTAAAGTGTAGGGTTAGTACCACAGAGTGTTGTTGTTGTTGTTAAGAGCGGTGTTACTTATATGATTGTAATTTATAGCAGGCCATCTTAGAATGCCACGCTGATACTGTGTGTGAATAAAGGCCAAGCTGGGATATTGATCAATGGGCTGATAACCAATGCGGTGAAGATTCCTACAGTTCTCCGGTCATGTCTAGAATACCAGGCACTGCATTGTGGCCATACATTGTTATTTGAAAATAAAACAAAGCATAGCCACCTGCGATACTGACATATCATTGTGGTGTAATATCGGCAGTTGAAACAAAATAAGGTATAGCTATCCGGAATAGTAACAAATCACTGCGGTCATAAACTGCCGTCTGATAACAGATCAAACCGATAACATTTTCCACAAAGTTTTAGACCTGAAATAATCTTTGTTCAATTGGAGAATTTCTTCATGTTAGATCACTACTTCCTTGCCAAACTACTGGATATAACCAGATATCAAAAATGCTCTAGCAGAAAGTCTCTTCACCTTTTTCAGGGACGTCAAGACCTTTGACAAAAACAAAACAAACACGCAAACAAGACAGACATCTGGCTGTAATCTAGAGGCCTGGTTAATCACATAATTAAATGTCACTGTGTATCACAGACTCCGTTCAGTCAGTCTGTATTTCAAATATGAAATATCTGTTTACGAACAAATTTATCTATACCTCCATCGATACTAATGTCACCTATTCCCACCCAACTTACGCTCTCCTTCCGTATCGAAGCCCTCAATAATTATGATTCGCACCCCTCCCCTCTTTTTTTTTTCTCTCTTTAGCTTTCTAACCCAATGCCATGTCTTCCTTATATCACCCCTCCTCCCTTCCATTACTCTCTCATACATAAATACAGCCGAGCCCCTAACAGCGTCCTACCAGGAAAAGGGGCATGCACAGAGCATAGTGTCTAGAGGGGACCGGCAGATAGGGGAGCCGAAGGGTTAGGCGCGTGCTTCTCATTGAAATTGCCAGTTTCGAATCTTATGTGGTGGAAGGGTTTTTTTTTTTTTTTGGGGGGGGGGGGGTATGTGAGGCAAAAAAGAATGTCGGGCAAGGGAAGGAAAGAAAGAGAGACAGAATGTGTGCTTGTGTGTTTGTGTGTCTGTCGGGGGAGGAGGAGCGGGGTGGGGGGGGGGGGGGGTGGTATCTTTTCTTTGAAAAGTCAACAGTGGAATGTAGCCTACAGTGATCGTTTTGTGGTTTTAGGGGACAAATTTGCCTTCCACTCTAGCAGTGGAAATGGCTGTCTATCCTACTGAGACAAGTACAGTAAAAATAAACGAAACAAACAAACAAACAAGACGAACCGAAAAAAACCCTAGGAATACTTCTCGTTTTTTGTTGTTGTTTATTCGATTTTCGTTTTGTTCATTTGCTGTTGTTGTTCTTATGGTTGTTTGTTTGAATTTGTAAATTCAGTTCAGTCTACAGTAAACGTAAGTTAAGAAATAAACGAACAAGGAAAAAGTCAATTATGAAGTGTGCTTTAAAAAAAAGGGGCGAGGGCGATGGGGTGAGGGGTTTTGTAACCTATCCATCTATTCATCCACTTATCCACCCACCCATCCATCCATCCAGCCATTCACCCACCCATCTGTCCATTCGTCCGTCCGTCCGTCCATCCATGCATGCATCCATCCATCCATCCATCCATCCATCCATCCATCCATCCATCCATCCATCCAT
>JBCEWB010130359.1:0-11246 GCA_039654565.1 Peronia peronii | reverse complement strand
ACCATCACAAACTGGAATATGCACAACTGATAAACGGAAGTGTTGTCAACCGGTCGTTAAGGAGGAGGTGGCACTGGAGTGGCCAGTTTCGAGTCAAAATGTCGATTTTCCCTAGTGGGATTTTTTTAAACATTTTATTTTATTTTCTTATTATATTAATTTTTTTTAGAAAGAGTAATCATTTATGTACCAGATTATAGATGCAGAATAGTCCTATGACTAAAAAATTAAATAATGCAGATTTTTTTTTTTAATCACTGGGAAGGGGGGCGGAACGGGGGGGGGGGGGGGGGGGGAGAGGGAGAGTCAAATTCCTATCAAATTAGAGGAAAAGATCTTTCATTTTGCCCTTACTGATAACTCCCATTGCTGAATTCAACATGGGTCTTATGAGGATTTCTATTCTACCATTAAAACAAATCACTAGCTTTGGCTTTGGTTGGAGAGCTTACATTGTTTAGATTCAGTGAAGTGAATGGACAGGAATGTCTCTACCAGAGTATATCTTATCAAAAAGCAAATAATAGGCGCCAAGGCCACCTTTGAGACCCAAAACCAAGCTCCCACCCCCAACCCTCCCCCAGGAGGCATCAGAGAGAAAGAGAGAGTTCTTCATATTTCATGGCCTATGGCTACTCTGAGATCCTCTCTGCCAAATTGTAGATCTTTGTGACGTTGAAGATTTTTCAATGTGTTTTGTAGTCAATAGATTTCGAGTTTCGGTTTTTGTTTTGTTTGTTTGTTTGTTTGTTTTTCTCGAAACTTTCTTTGCCTTATTTTTCTGTCTCCTCCAAACCTTATCAACATATTATCAACATAATTGGCCTACATACTTTCCTTGACATTATGAAATAAAAAGTGGCATGGACTTTTTGTGAAATCTGTTTTATTTTTGAGATTTCTTTCTTTTTGTAATTATGATTAAAAATTGTTAATGCCAATTGTGTACAAATCTGATATATGGTATTTTCAAAAATGCGTTACAAAAATAACTATCAATAAAACTCTTTTTCCTTAGTGTAATGTTTTAGATATTTAGATGTCAGAAATGAGATGCAAAGTTAATAAAGGAGGAGGCGAATTTTGAAAAGCAAGGCAAAATCCAAGATAGTGGCCGTTTCCATAGCAACAAGACACCCTAGCAAGTTTACAAAAACATATTCTGAACCAGATAAACATGTCAATCACACATACACACCGTAAAATGACCAAACGTAAAAGGCAAAGGAAAAAAGTTTTCAGGTACCACCCCTCCCTCCCCCTCCCCCCCCCCCCCGCCCCTTTTTAAAGTATCATTTGATTCCTTAACTGCTGTGATCGGTCAGTGACTCATGAATATTTTCTTTATCTTGCATGGCGTCATCATTAAACGCTTTCTGACACCCATCATTAAATGCTAGGGTAAAGTAAATCACCTAAACAATGCCCGCCACACACGCTCAGTCTGATTAAGTGAAGTTTTGTCTTTGACTGGGATTTCAGACACACAAAAATAAACTGCAGAAAAAAACTGGGGTTTGTGAAACATGAATGGGCTGAGAAGTGACTTCTAGTAAAGTCTGATACCATATTTTAAAGCTACTTAATTATAACTCCCGTAAATTAAAATATAAATTTCAATCAGGCTAACTGAAATTATTCATCAGTTGATAGCTTGGAAAGAGGCAACACATTCCAAACGAGGGGCAGAATGTGAGGAAATGGGAGGGCGAGGAGTGGGACGCAAGGCGCGGGGAGTGGAGGGGACGGAAGGATATAGCCGAGTATTTCACAAGTGGTGGAAAAAAGTCTGCCGCAGAAAGTGTGTACGACACAGGGAAGACTGAATCATTGTGCTCGCGTCACGAGACTCAAAACACACGATACTATATATGGGTATGAATGCTCGGTTTTCATAAGTGGTTGATCAATTACGGCACCATGATCGTTTTGACCGGTAACCATATTCGGTTGTTCGCAGGCCTATCACAAACAAACAGATCAACTGAAACCAGTCTCTGGAATTTCTACTGTAAGATTTCGGGTAAAGGCTCTTAGGGGTCATTTTAGGAGTTTCGCTCAGAAGTGTGTCTAAACTCCTAATTCCATGCAAGATAAGCATATGTTTGGATACTTCTATTGTCGATGGCACAGGTCAGCGGCGTTGGCAGTGGTCGTGCCGCGGTCAGGGAAAATCCACTTTCGAGAATATTACATATCGGATTTCCCTACCGAGAAGCCAGGTAACCTCTCAGCCACTTAATAAGCACATTCGAATTATTCCCGTCTCCCAGTAGGTTTCGACTCAGTGACACTTACATTCAGAGACAGAAGTCTAAGCGCTTGGCTATGGTATCCCTCCTCTTCTTCTTCCTTGCTGGGCACTTTGAATCGTTGAAAGAAGAAGGTGCAGAGGCAGGCAAAGAAAGAATTGGGCAGTTATCATCGAATATGGACCGGCAAGATTTTCCTGGAAACATAAGCCCTCACCCATAACAGACAAAATTGAAGAGATTTTGCAATGTGACTGGGAGTGTTCAATTATCGAATTTCCTCTCATTCCTTCTATCCCCCCGCCCTTCTACCCCCTCCACAAACACATTTTTATTCTTCTTTCTCTGTCTTTCCTCTCTCTTTCTCTCTCTTTCTTTCACTCTCTTTCTTTCTTTCTCTTAGCATGTGCAAACTTGTGCGTGTGATCACCAGAAGTATAAGGGATTCGCTTGACATGAAGAAATGGGGTGGAAACTGGGAAGGGACGAACTTAAAGCCTAAGTCAACCGAATTGTTGTAATATATATAACAAAATAAATACAAAATAGCCATTAATTTTTTCCCGTCATCACCAACGTAGATGTCAGCCTTTGTTGACCGACATCAGTTTAATAGTTCATAACGGTATAACACAATTATAGTGCTTCGATTAGCAGAGCCTGGGATGACCTAGAGCTTGTAGCCACATTTCAGCCATTGTCCAGGGATTACATAGGCCTATGGCATTGATCTCGCATTAGAGGTCGCCGGAGTCTTGAGAAGTTCACTAAAAGTGCAAATACGCAAGGTTGAGATTTATGATGTTTGCAGAGATGCTTTAAGAGTGACTTCAAATCATTTTTCAGGTCAAATATTTTTTTACAGGATGTGAGGGAGTGTATATATGAAATTATGAAAAAAAAAATGTTATGGTCCAAAAATGGGGTTTACGAGGTTTGCTTGGAGCACGGTCGATATGATTTACAAACAAATAAATAATATATAAATAGTAAACAATAAATAAAAAGCTACATCCACGCAGATAAATAAATGTCAATGATCCAAAAGGATGATGTTTTTACAGTATTTTTTATCTTCACTTAAGACAGAATATGATTAGCAAGAAAGAAGAAGAAAGAAGAGGGGGCAGAATTGGACGGTAATAAAAATTAGTTCAACGAAAGCAAAGCAAGTTACACAGTTATGTCATTATAGTTTTCTGCTACGGTGCAAATGGAGATAAACCAGAAAACGTATTCCTCGATGTTCTGTAATGCGGTGAAAGTCCGCTATTACATAATATTCAAAAATACTTTCGCAATGATGACGGTGCAGACGGTGGAACCTATAAATTGACGAAAATTCTAAATAACGAAGGGCCGTGCACGAGGGGCGATAACTCTATCAATATGGCAACACCGCCAAAAACGAAAGGGCAGACGAAGAGCAATTGTTTACAAATCTAGATCTAGATCTAGATCAAAATCCTTTTCCATTCAGAAGTACAAGGTCTAGATCTATATCTCAATCTCACATCTTGAGCCTCCTGTGTGAGGTTTGCCGTCATATCACTCAAAACAGTTGCTAGAGTTACAGTCTATTCCACTGGCAATGGATGTCGAGGATGCTAAAGATCTTGAACGTAAGTTCATAGGCTACATTAGGACTGGAGGGTCAATGCGTCACGTCGGGTCTTCGCGTCACCAATGTCCGCATCATGTCAGACTGTACCAATGTGAACCAAAATTGGCTGATTTCAATAGCTCTGTGATCAGAAGAAATATGCCAATTTTGGTGCAAACTGGTATAGTCTGACATGATGTGGATATAGATAGGTGACGCGAAGACCCGACGTGACGCATTGACCCTCTAGTCCTATAGATCTAGATCGATTTGGAGTTACTTCTTTTTTGTTTCTTATGCGTGTGTGTGTATTTAACATTATTTTTGTATTTTTCTGTACATTTCTTTTTGTGAGGGGGTATTTGAAAATTATGCATGGATCTCCAATGGATCAAGTTTTTATTAAAACATATCTTCTTTTCCATGTAGGCCTATGATGTGCATACATGTATGTGTGTTCTTGACAGAATTGTTCTATTATTTTGCCCTTTTTCATTTTTCTTTTTTGAGAATGTAGTTAAGGGAGATGTGGAATGGTAGGCTCTAGAAATCTTTCTTGGAATAGGAGTTATAAGGCCTTAACCCTAGAGACTTCATGATGTAAATCTGGATCTAGGTACGTAAATCACAATCAAAGCATCTCAAAACAGAGATATTGTGACTTATTGTCATATGACTGCAATAAATGTGAGACTATGAAAAGTTCATTTCGAAAGCAGTTTGCTAAGTTTTCAGGCATAAATCAACACTATTGCAAATAGGAAATGCACCGCAGCGGTCATGCAAATATGTTTTAGAGTAACTTCCCCTTTCTTTATACTGCAAATGAGGTCACCACTGCTTATTTCCTATTTAAAGCGATACTGCAAATTTGTACGCTGTATGCTGATCATCAAAAGAATCTGTAGTCTTAAATTAAAGGTGCAGAAACTTCTACAGTATATTGACCTGGTGTATTAACTCACTGAAGACTGAGCTTGTTTTGAGTTTGGATACACTGAAGACTGGCATCTTCAAAGAAATTTCAAAAATTAATAAACACACTTTTCATAGTCCCTTGTCAACCTTTTTAACCTATATGGCAGTTTTAATTCAACACAGTCTGATACAGAAAAGAGAAATGGATTTGTCAGATAGTTATTTTTTAATAATTTTTTTAAAATGTGTCAGATTTCGGGTTTCCTGAGAATTTGCCTAGGAAAACATTGGAAAATGTAGACCTAGCTGAGTTGTTCAATAGTTTGACTGCGACGGTTTCTATATCTCTGTCTGCTGTACAGAAAAAAAAGTTTCTCTAGATGTAGAAACACTAGATATAGACAAGGAAGATGCTGGTGCTTTGCTTTACCCTTCTTAGTACTACACCCAGGGTTACGAGATCTAGATTTAGATCTAGACTTAAGAATTGTTAGTTAGACCACCTGTATCATAGAATCTCATTTACTAGATCTAGATCTACAGGATCATTTAATTTTGGTCTCCTGCATCCGACAGGTCAGTGTCAGAACTAAAAGAGTCATTGAATAGTTTGAAAACTTTCCACTTTCCTTGCATATCCGTGACCGCCATTGCGTTTATTAGATCAACTGGACTACTGTTTTCCTTCCCTGCTTTCACTTTGAAGTGACTTTCCTCGTTCTTCAAAAGCTTTAAAAGTTACCGACCAACTTCCGCCATCTCAATATGAAACAAAACAAATGGTGACTCCATGGTAAGAGACGGTTTCCGGGATATTTGTGATAATGGGTCGATGTGAAAAAAAGTCGATCCCACATAGGGTGCGGGAAATGTCTCAATTAACCACCAGACCATCCCGTATATGTTTGCAGGAAACATCGTCCGTGAGTTAAAGATCTGAAAAATGAAAATGCAGTACTATTAAAAATGGCATATATTTCTACATCAGAATTTCATCAAAGATTGCCAGTAATATGCAAGACAAGAAATTAAATTTAGGCATCATACAGATTCAATTCTCACAGGTTTCTATAAACATTGACTAGTTGTACTTTCTATTGTGTTTGAATGGAGAATTTTTTGGTTAGGTCAGGATCAGTTGTCTTTACAGGTATAGTTTTATTTAAGACTGATGATAAAGCTATCATCATTTATAAGAAGCCCTTGAGTTATAGTCTAGGCTGGCCTGTGTGCCACTGAGATATTTCCAAATCTTGGAACACTCAGGCTTAGTCTATAGACATTTTTTTTTTTCTGTTATGCTCTTGAACTATGAATGATACATTCCCATCTATCTGTATAGTCTTGAAAGTGTGCCAAGATTTACTTAGTAAAGAATCTTATGCAGGGAATATGAAAGGTGTTGACATGAAAGAGTAGCTCTCAAAACAGGACACAGGAGACACAAACATAATTTTTCATGGTATGGATAATATATATGATTTCTCATGTTCACAGGTTTTGTCAAAGACAAGCGTCGTACTCAGGCTAAGAACAGATTGAATGAGACAGCCCAACTGTGCAACTGCATTGGTGAAATTTATTCAAAATATGGTACAAGATCAAATTATGAAGATTCGTGCTTCATATTGACATCTAAATTCTTGCAGTCAGCTTTTCCAGTATTAACAACATTTCCTTATAACTCAACATTTACATACTAATTTTTAAACGTGCCGGTTTGACAACATCTTCATGAGAATAGAGCATGTTTAAAACACAGGGAATGGTAAAAGCACATGAAATTTATTTTTTAACAGTTACAGTTTTTATTGAAAGGCCATTTGACTTTCTGGCTTACCTTATTCCAGTCATGTCCCAAAGACATAGATATATATCGTATTATCACACAGACTTTGCAATAATGGTCGAGCACGGAGAATTTCAGTTTCTTAGGGATCGAAAAAGGTGTTTAAGATTTCCGTAATTCAGGATTTCCATGACGGCCTTTTGTGCAAAGGAATAGAATAACTGCTATGGGGACATACCCATGATGACATTAATGTGGTCTGATCTGAACAGTATTCCAGGAATTAGTGTCGCTCAGTTCATGTACATGAAGTCATTCATTATCTTTGGAACAGCATGTTAACCATCCAGCCGCATCGCTGTGCATGCATCGTTTTATCTAGGCTTCAGTTATTCCTTGTAACAGGCCTACAGACAGCATATGTAGTCTAGTCCACCACCCTGCTCAATTACCACACCACTCTCTCCCATGATTCATCTTCACTAAGGCCCAAATTTAGACCTACGCTCAATACCATTCCCACACAGCTTTCACTTATCACCAACAGCCTGAAACGAGCAAGGTGAGACCAAAAAAAAAAATGGGCCTAATCAGACATTCTCCACTTTGAGATCCAGTAGAAGATGACAAAATTGTTCAAAAAGTCCATGTTGAGAGTTCAAAAAATGCGTATTAACAATACAGAAGAAACAAAGGAATTTAGACGGGGCCAATAATGGCGTTTGACATTTCTGTGAATTCAAGATTAGCTTGTTTGATTTTCTGTGCTCGACTGCATAATATGTATTACATTAGTATCTTCTTAATCTTGACTTTGTCATGTTAAACGTACAAATATCCATTTCAAAGTTCTTGAGTCATTGTAAATTATTATTTCTGTCATCAAAAGTGTTAATGAATTCTTCCAGATAGAGAGTTTTATAGGTTTGTTTCTTCAATAACAGTATTATTCTTATAAACTTACTCTTGACAAGTTGACGTTTTTTTTGTTTTTTTTTATTCAGAATTGAAAGCCTTGAATGTACTGTAAAGATTTCTCTGAGAAATTAGAACTCAGAGACATGTGCAGAAACACTAGAGAGATAACTGGTTTATTTTCTATCTTCAGCAATATTATATCTTCATTGGGTAGCTTAACAACTTCTCCATCTGGGAAAACAGAAAAGACACCAAAACAATTAACATGATTCATGTAGTTTGATGCACATATCATTCCATATATATTTAAAGTCTATATAATTGTTGACTTCTACTAGCAATTTATATTGAACTTTAATTTGTTTCTCTTGTTGTTTTTGTCAGTTTTTAAGTGTTTTTTTTTTTTTTTTCAATGTATCTCTCATAGTGCGAGAGAGTAATTATATATTGTAAATTACCACGACAGCTATTGCAAAATTCTGTAGAGATTATGAAGTTTACAAATAATGTATGGGTTTTTATATATATAATGGTTTCTTTCAAAATTACCAATAGGTCGGTATGAAGACGCAATCCAGGAACATACACAAGAACGTCATCTAAGTGAAGCTTTAGGAGACAAAATTGGGGAGGCCGTAGCATGTCGCAAAATTGGAGAGTGTCTTTGTGCCTTAGGGCAGTATAAAGAGGCTCTTGAACTGCAGAAAAGGCACCTGACAATAGCAAGGTGAGAATCTGTTTTTACAGTCGTATGATTTAGCAATGCCAATCAGCCGCGCACAACGCCAGACAAAAATCTGCCTCGCCATAAAGGCTGCCCGAGTGCGGTATATGAACAATTTGGACAATGGTTCCTTTCTAAGTTGAGCTACAGCGTCATTTTTTGACATATCAGGATTGAATTTGGCATCCAATGAGAAGAGGGGTTTCCCATTATTTTGGTGGTCAAAAGAATTCCCTGCACCATATAGCAGTGTGAAAAAAAGCTGTGTTTTCACTTTAATGCAACCTCGTTTGAAGACTGTTGATACTGCACATTTCGTCTTATCACTGGTAAATCATCCAACATTTCTTCTTTTTAATGTTCACCATTTTGTTACATTTTATCCCCGTGTTTCACCATATACATTTACGAAAGATAATCACTGACAAGTTGACAATTGCGCTTTAGATTCGTGCTGCCGGCTGGCGCTGCCACCACATGAAGCGTAGTCATGTGACTAACAGCGAGTATCTCATTGATAGATTCTCTTACTAGTGACGTAGTAATGGTAGAAGAGTTTACCTTTCAAGCATGTCTATATCCCCTTTGTTATTATTGCAGGGGTACAAACATCATTTTAGGGGCTATGATTATGGTCTAGTTTATTTTTTTAAATCAAGCTGATTGATAGAATGCATAAAATACTTAAATGAATGAAAGATTGGGTACATTCGGCGTAAAATGAACAACAATGTTTACCAAAATTTGGGTGAAACCTCACTACAAGTGCACACGAACCAACCTACGTCCCTTTTTTTTTTGGCACAAGAATGAATCGCCCACAGTGTAGGCTTAGACAAGCGAACTATCGAAGCCGAAGCGGTATTCCGATTCGCAAGTGGCATGTTTTGTTTACTCTTATGCAGAACTTTTGGTCAATTGAGATCTTTTAAGTATTAATCAATTCATAAACTTGCAAAAATTGAAAATTTGCCCCTTTTTCATCTTGTCCTAAGGAGGCAATCATCATGTCGTGTGTAGATCTAGAAAAGAATAATCAATTTCTAGATCTAGATCTACGTGTTTCCGATGCCGAAATTCGTTTCTGCGATCGGCGCATAATTCAACTGCTCCAAAAAATATGTGAAAAACTTTTAAATAACAGCAATACAGTCTGGCTGAAGTAGGATTTTCTAATTTCTTTCCGGTTTCAATACATGGGAGCATAATTTAGTTTGATGAGAGGTGACAGACTGTGAAGGATGCAGGGTAATATTTTGCGATTAGATCTATAAAAAGTAGATCTAGATCTACTATAGCAATTAGACTAGGCTACCAAGTACGCACATTTTTGTCGATAATATGTTCATGTGCGGTGGGTAATTGAAACAAATGCCACAGCAGTAATATGGACTTGAGTTGTGTTAATCTTGCCATCTGTTCCCCATTTTTTTTTTTTTTATTATAATGGGCTTGTGAAGATGCTGGAACTAATTAGTCAACAATTTTTTTTATTTCCAATAATAGTTTGAGGCATCTTCAAATGTTTTCAACTGGTATGGATGTAACATTGATTTAGGCATATATCTCAAATAATGCCGACAGTTTATTCAAAATTAAAAGTGTTTCTTTTCACCAGAAGTCAAAATACATACATCAATTTCATTGACTGAGCATGATTTATGCCTAACCTTAGAACCAAAATGAGAACATAGCCACAGACCTATACATGATGTTGGTAGATGATAATTTATGCAAATAAATTCATAGTTAACCCTTTAATTAGTGTTTTGTCATACTTTTGGGAGGGGAGAGAGGAAGCTGGAAGGTAAGATTGAAAATTACACAATCAACATGCAAGATTTGATGAGTTTACCTAGATAATATTTCATAGCATTTATGCAGTAATGAAATGGGTGATAATTTATGCAAATATATGCAAATTTGACTAATTAGCATGTTGTCATATTTTGAAGGTCTGGTTGGAATCTGCATTGAAAATTAGTTCAAGTATTCACCAATTAGATAAGAAAGAGAGACATGGACTGGGATAAAATAAACATGACATTGAAACGATATAATTTATGCAAATTTGGTTCCCAGATTAGCATTTTATCACACTTTTGAAGGTTTTGTTGGAATCTGCATTGAAAATTACATCCGAATAGTACTTAACATGGTAAGAATGACACATGGACTACTCACTGACAACATACTCCCATATATGGCATTGGAATGATAGACAATTTATGGAAATATATGCAAATTTGACCATGTGTTTAGCATTTTATCATACATTTGAAGATTTTATTGGAATCTGCATTAAAAATTACATCAGTATGCAAAATTTCATGAGTTTGTTATGGTAAGTAAGAGAGATATAGCATTTTCAGTGATAAAAAGTGATTTTTAAGGGTCCCTATTTTAGATAATTTTAGGCAATATTTTCCTATATCTCCATAGTAGTGATTTTCGATTGTTCAAATACATATTACTTTTTTATTTCTTGACTGATTTTCAAAATTCTAAAACTTATCTTCACAGGAAAACAAGTCTTAATTATATATCAGTTTATTTGCATTAAAGGAGATTTCAGATTTTCTGATTGGCATTGCTATATGATTTGAATGACTGCTAATAAAATAATGGGAGAATTCTACTCTTGTATAAGAAAATAGTTATGTACTAACTATATTTATATTTTCCTAATTGTCTGATAAAGGCTGATCTTACATTGAATAATCACATGAGAAAGATTAAATGTAGGTGTTTACAAAAAAAAAATAATAATAATAAATTCCTTTTTATATTGCCTATTTTTAAAAATTTGTTATTTTCCTTTCATTGTCACTGTGAAGATGTTAGCACTGAATTTGTGGTAAATTTATGTGTCATGATACCGTTTCAAATTGAGCGTGACAAATATTTTTTGTTTTTTGTTTTATTTTGACATTATCATTCCTATTTCGCTTTGTAGGGAATACTATATATCTTTTTCAAGAGATTTCAACAACTGTGCATTTGGATTGTTGTTTTATTGTTCATGTACTTAGGGTATTCCTG
>JBCEWB010130358.1:15712-26952 GCA_039654565.1 Peronia peronii | reverse complement strand
CCTATTTTTGTTAATGTCTCTCTGAAGGGGCTGGGATTCAGAGAAACATATGGTATATAAGGCATGGTAGAGAAAGTTAAGATTAAATAACATATAAAATGGAAACCAAATTTACATGTAATGGTGCAGAAAAAACATTTCCTTCTCTAAATGATGAATTCAGTTCCAGAATTGACTGTATAACCATGTAGATAGCAGACTGAGTGCTCCTGGTATGAATGCTCACCTGTGCTTAGAACCACTACGAGATCGAGAGCGTTTCCTTGGAGATGGGGACCTGGTTCTTCTCCTCCTCTTGCGGCGGCTGAAACGAGAAAAATTATGAAAAGCTGAACAGCTATGACATAAACAACAAAAATTCCTTGCTTCTATATTCTGAATATCTACTTGAACATTGGTCTTACTAAACCTGAGTAATCAATAAAAAGAATGATAATGTTTTGTGTGGCAAAATTATTTCCCTCATTTTTTTGTTCTTTCTATTCTCTTGAGAGCCTGGGACATCGTGACATGTAACTTCCACATTTAATATACAACTGTAATCCTCATGTTTTGTGCCATGTCATATTTTGTTTAACTTACCAGCAAAGCAAGTTTTAGAAGCAAAAAATATATTGTGGGAGAAAGTAACCCCAGACATCTTCAGAAAAGCTAGTGGAAGAGACTGTATGCCTGTGTACTCACAGCTACGATTTTCTATAATTTAACTATGAATTTCTTCTTCTTGGGTACAAACCTGGGAGATCTTGAGCGGCTACGCTTTCTTGGGGTTGGACTTTTACGCCGCGCTTTCACAGGAGTTGGAGACCTGCAAGTACAAGTAATAAAGGTAGAAATGAATAAGTACTGGTCCTGATGTACTGAAAAATTCTGAAAAGATTAATTTCATGAAACTGATGATTCACAAATCATTTATAACTGTAAATGCACAATTATTTCATCCATGTCTTCTTCTCAAGCCACAGATCAGGAAGATGAATATTTCATCTTCCACCCAAGCCTCCCCTCTTGGATTCTCCAAGGCTGAAATTCAAATTAATTCTTCTGTCGATATATCTAGTACCAGAGTGCCCCTCTGTACATTAATCATCAACCTACACACTTCGGAAAGTGATTGTTATGGTGAATTGTGAACCATCGCAGTGTAATATATAACTCCTTCATGTTGCAAATAAACTGCATACAGGACGATGGAAAAAACAAGTACATCATTCAATTCTTGCTGAATCTACATAGCTATGCTGTCAAACCAGTGAAAATTTTCCTGATCTGTCTCCCATCTTATAAAGCTGTCTTTTGTGCCAGGGTGCACAACAGTGTTTCATAATAAACAGTTTGGAGACAAGTGATACATACGAGCAAGGCAAGGCAATCCTCAAGTGTTTGAGGCCATTGCTGATTTTTAAACAAAACGAAAGAGTAATAATCAAGGCCAAAACAACACAGATAAGCCAGTAACACATAGAAACCATCTTATCATGTCGACAGGAAAGATGAGACAGGATAAGGAACACAGAATTTCCAACATCCAAAAGTTAAAAAAAAAAAAAAAGAAGAAAAGACCTTTCAGACAAGAACTATTCTTGGACAAAAAAGTGGGACAAAAATGTCTACTTGAATATGTGTGTGCTAGTACTCAAGAGTTGTGAGAAGTTAACGACAAAGTGAACACAACATTTTTTTCAACAATGAAAGCAAACATTAATATTTTCTCATAAAGGACAAAACAAGAACACTGTCTAAATTTATTTTTGCACAAACCTCTGCTGCCCCACCACTCTACCTCTTAAACACATACTATTCTTACATGAGAGTACAGTAGACATTTTATCTGAATTCCATTTCCATTAATTAACATTGCTTCCATATGTATTGAAACAATGACATAAACCATTTTTAAAAAATTACTATTAAAAACACTGTAGCATTCTAGATACTGGTACCATTTGCCCCCGCTCTCTCCTGATTTTCCATACAAAAACAAATTTTCTGCAATATTAGTTCGTCATTTGCTAGCATCCCATTTTAGACTTTGTGTTTCACATCAACTTGTAAGCCTGGAAAGTGTCAGTGAAGAATAAGACAAGAGTGAGACTGTGTAATACGTAAAAGGGGGGGGGGGGGGGGGCCCAACAAGAGGTGGT
Source organism: Peronia peronii (assembly GCA_039654565.1). Lineage (NCBI taxonomy): Eukaryota > Metazoa > Mollusca > Gastropoda > Systellommatophora > Onchidiidae > Peronia > Peronia peronii. The sequence continues at coordinate 24,808 of JBCEWB010130358.1, read as the reverse complement.
GGAAGTGGGATAAGGAAACTTTAAAAAAAAAAAAAAAAGTGAGACAGTACAAAAGACAAAATGATACATGAGAAAAACAAAAAACAACAGCAAAAAAAAAAAAAGTAACAAGATTTCATTAAAGCAATGAGCTCATTGAACATTACAAAAGGTGGCTTAAAGCAGGAAATTACCTCTTTTTCGCACTAGCTTTGCCACTATCTCCCTCAGCATTAGCGCTGTGCAGGAGAAGAAAAGTACACGAGTATTTCATTACTCTTTTTCTCAGTCATATTTGTCTGACCATGTTTTTAACATAAACAGACAATGCAAAGCAAAATTAAACAGAAAAAGTCATCACATATAGCAGGGTTCAAAGCATGTAATTCATATGTGATAGTAATGGGGAAAAAAGATTGAAACGAATACCACATCAGTGCATGGGTAAATTGAATAATGGAGAACCATCTGAAAGACAGCCATATCACAGTGATTCTCATCCATATTTATCGTTGGTTTCATAAAAAAAACATGTTTTTGTACACATATACTGACCTAATGCGAGCATGTACATATCTATTCAGATATTCTACATTTTTCCTTGAGCATTCTTGTATTTAATTCCTTAAATTTTATCTACTTTCCCTCAGATGCTTGTATCAGCTACAAAGAACCCTGTCCATAAAATAATTGGTTTCATTTAAAATGCTTCAGTTTTTTTAATATTGATTCTATTACTATATTAATGAAGAGGAGGACCAAATTCAGTTTAATGATCCCTACGTACAAAAAAAAAAAAACAAACAAAAACAAAATTAAAAATTGGATAAAATATGGTTTAAAGAGATTTAAAAAAAAAAAAAAAAAAAAATAAAGAATAAGGAAGTTAGATATATGTGGTGACCAAAAAACTAAAAATGCAATTTATGAGAAAATGGTGAGTGATGTCTATATCAGTATCTTAGTTTATTAAAAAGAGAAACATATTTATTAAGCAAGCTTTGTTAGATATTGTTGCATATTATATACCTTTGAAACTCAGTCAAGTTCTATCCTTTTCTAACATTGTGGAAAAATGCAAATAAATATCACTGAGAAAAGTTGGGCAGTGTATTATATCATACAGCATCCTATATCTGATTATTTTTTAACTCCAGTCATGAAGCTGAGTTAGCTTCTGACATCTGAGTGAATCTTCCATGGCCCCTGATACTGATTATTCAATTTTATCAGTACAATATCAAATTTTTCTTGTCCCTGATCAAGCCAAAGCACGAGCTTCACTTTTTGCAGGCAAAATGAAAAACTATCTATGAAATAAAGAGGTGTTCTCGGATCTAAATGGAAATCTTTATGCAAAATCATTTTACATTTTTGAGAGCCAGTCAAATGCAAGATATGGTGTTTTTGAGCAAATCTGCCCCCTGATACTTCCTGGATTATGAGAGAGGATCAAACAGGCCAAAAATAAATAAATAAATATACTGAAAAAGAAAATAAAAATGAAGCTGTTGAAGAATATAGAGAAGAGGACAAATATATTCTCCTACTGCTGAATTTTTCATGCAATATAATTATTTTTCACACTACAGATCATTGTCAATCATAAATATACCGTAATTCAGACAATATTCCAACCAATGGAACAATTTTTGAATAAATCTGTGGCTTATAAAGTTTGACCAAAGTTGTAGTGATGTTAAAAATATGACAAAGTTTGTGTTTGAATGAATGCCTGTTTTATGCACTCTGTGCCATCAGTCATCACAAGATACTTTCTGACAATCCATACTGATGCAGCTTAAAGCATATACTCAAATCAGCTAAAAAAAAAAAAAAAAAAGAGGGGGGAGGGGGTTTACAAAGGAGGGCAGTTGAGAGAAACGGAAGAATAGGAAATGAAAGCCCCATAGATGAATAAAAAATGACCAAAACTCATTCTTGCAAAATCCAAAATTAGAAAGAGGAGAAGTCTACACTAATAGTCAGACATACACAAAACAAGAACAAAAAACTAAAAAATATATTCCTCTGTATTGTAATGTACACAATTATTCACTGAACCAAAAACACAGTAATTAAGGAAAGTTAGACACATTAATAACTCAAACGACAGGCTATCCTATAAGCTGTTGTATTTGTATAGTACACATCTCTGTACAACCTTGCCCCTGTTCCATGAAAGAAAATATATATGTTTACCTCACTTTAACCTCTGGCTCTGTTACCTCTGCTGTTTTAGGACTGAGAAAAACATTATAATGGTATATTTCAGCAGGCTGTCACAAGAAGGCTTATTTTCACTGTCCCGAATATTAAACAATAAGGATCATACAATTATTGAATACTTCTATTCTCCTAAGTTAGCTGATAAAGACTTAGGTGGATAGATTTTTCAAAATTGAACAGGAGGGACAAAAGAGACAATTTCAGTGTTGTCTTGGCAATGCTCATATCTGAACTGTAAAAATGTCTTGAAAAATGTAATTTCTCAAATATGTTCACTTTCCAGGTTTCAACAATGGAGAGATGACCACAAAATCAGGGGGTTTTTTTTTGGGGGGGGGGTCCTCATGTTGAACTTGAGAAATCAGATTTAAGCAGATGGAAACATATGGCCATGATCTAAAAGTCCATGCCATGTCTGGGAAACTGTCAGCAATATTTGAACTCAATAGACACCAATGAAAAGCCAAAATAATAAACCAAAAAGAGGCCAGGTTTGCTGTCAAACAAAGCAGACATGCCTCAAAAACCAATTATCTTTCTCTCAGAAGTGCAGTTGATATGACATGGAGGCATAAGGATTGCAACTAACTGACTGAACAAAAGTGAAAAACCCTGCATCCTTAACCTTTTTATTCTGAAAAAAAAAAAAAAAGATGATGATAATATCCTACACATTCATAAGATTAAAAAAAAATAATAATAACACGGTTAAAATTACTTGAACGGTATAACTTTCTCAATTACAGTTATTATCTACGAACTCCTTGAACAAAATGATCAACTTCATCAAATAATTAAACCATCTGCAATTCAACTGGTCATCTCTGAAAAAAAAAAAAAAAAAAAAAAAAAAAACCAAATGCATCAACATCATTTCGATCAATGGCCACCATTTGATGATTTGTTGAAGAGGAAGTATTTCACCTTTGTGAACATGTTTCCATGTGTGAAATCTAAAACACATCTTATGACCAAAAAAAAAAAGATAAATACTGTAAACAGAGCACTATTTACCTGCTCTCAGCTTTTCGAGGAGAATCATCATCATCATCATCATCTTCTTTTGGAGGAACTGACCCATTCCTCTCAATCTTGGGAGGCGACAGGGAAGGGCTTTTCTTCTTCTCCTTGGTCCTTTCTTTGCGGTCTTTGGAGCGGCTGCGGCGCTTGCTGCGGGACGTAGACCTGCGCCTACTCCTTGAGGAAAAACAGAAAAAAAAATATGAAAAACTATGCCCTATGCTGCATGTGTTCATATGATGTAAGCAAATAATATGAAAATGCTAGACAAAAGTACAGATTAAATACATAAGACATGTACTCAAGCATCCAATGACATATAATGTCATAATATCTGAGAGAAGTTAGTATCAAAACTGAGCACATATGTAATGAAATCTTTGCCTTTTCGATCTTTCCATTGTGGTTGGCCTTGACACCTGAAAGAGAGATCATTATTCATTTGTCTCCCCAGCTCTGGTTCTCCTTTCCAAGGCTCCAAGTTTGTAATTCTGGCTAAACTGGCATGTGATACTATATTGCAAAAAAGGCAAAAATAAATTTTCAAATAGGGTAGCTTCATGTCAATTTCTTCTCAGACTAAAGACAACCTCTAGTACTTTATCATGGCTTCGCACAAAAATGTCCTGAGAAATATCTGTAACATAATTGTCGTTGTATATAATGATGGTGATATCCTATGAAAGTTGTTCGTAACATGACTACCATACGAAATTATTGATATACTGATGATACAAGCAATACCTGCAAATATTTATTCATACAATTCCTTTAGTTCATATAAAGATGCAACAGCAGCAAAGGCAATTAACATTTTTACATTAATCATATGTAAAACAAAACTTCTACGCACCTTGATCTTGACCGTTTGCTGTATGATCTTGGAGGAGTCCTTGAGCGCCTTCTATAGGAAAACAGACAACAAATTATGATCTTTTTTTTTTATATTTGATCCCACTTAAGCAATATGCACCTCATTTCACCAATATCAATAATTCAAAATCAAGAACTGCAATTTAGGTTAGGATTAATCATGCACATTGTGGCCCTTCACTGCATCTGGATATAAAAGACATCATATAACTTAGATACCAGTAATGATTCATTGTTTAAATTGATTGAATATGTAAAAATAAAGGAATTCAATTTGATGCAACTCCAGTGATAAACAATCCAATTTTCATCAAAATATTACAAAAATTATGAATACTAGTAAAGGACTTCTAAAACTAGATGGTGTTGATGTCAAACCTCCAGAAAGCCCCAAAGTAATCCACAAGATAATTGAACATAATGACAAAACCTACCTTGATCTGGATCTAGTGCGGGAACGTTTGCGACGCACTGGTGAGCGAGTCCTTGACCTTCTTCTGTCCCTAGATCTTGACCTACGCCTTTGATAGAACACAACACATTTTTAAACTGAGATATAAAATAATTATTTCACCAGCGCCCGTTAAACATCTGAATAATGGACAACTCCGCAAAAGCTATAACAACATAAAACACCACAAAACATTTAGGACATTACAACATGAGAGAAACCAATAAAACAAAACAAAACAAAAAAAAAACAAAAAAAGAAAGAACACGAGCATTTCCATTGTCACATAAAGCAAAACATATTTTCCATGGGAGAGCATGATGTAGTAAGTACTTGCAACAGACCTTTCCTTTTTCTTACACAGACAACAACTAATGACACAATATGTCAGTGGTATTCAAATCATATTCCTGTAAATCTGTTATCTCAAAAAAGTTGTATAAGTTAATTATTTAACAAGTGAAGAATAGCCATGTAATCTAAAAAGAAAAAGATTGAGATGGGGGGATGAGCGGGATGGAAGATGAGGAAATGCGACGGTGAAGATGGTTGTGGATGAAAATGAAGAGCAAAGCCATGGCTAGTGAAAGGAAAGGGGTGGGCCCATGGGGTGAAAGAAAGAGAAAAAGTATGCTCAAATAAAAGATGAACGTAAGAAATGGGTGATATTCAGCAGCATATATATCCTTTTAATAAGCTGAGAAAAGCAAAAATAATACAAAGCAATACAAACCTAGCTAGCCCTCAAATATTTTTGCTCTGACAGCTGTCACAGAGCTTCTAGTATCCTTAAACCCAAAATTTACAAACGCAATTTGCAAGGAAGAAAAATATAAACCATAGTGAATTTTTGTGCAAAGCTACAGCAGAATAATGCACTTCAGGTAAAAGAAAAGCAAAATCTTAAATTCCAAAGCATTGGGGTCTATTTCATAAATCAGATTCTCTGTTTTTGCAAAATCCATAATTTTAACCTAAAAAAAAAAAAAAATCATCATTATTCAACTTTCATGAACAATTTCATAAACAAATGACAAGTTTGCACTGTTTTTTTTTTTTTTTTTGTTCAGCTGCAATTAAACTTCTGGTAGCACAGTGGAATCAAAACACAAAAGTATATCATTTTCAGTTTCATAGTATATTAATGAATTTGTGACATAATTTTCCAGTTCCCCTGGGTAAGTATCATCATCACAGTACACATATACAGTGATTTTCTGACAGCTTCCAGGGACCATGCACGAACTATTCAGACCATTTGGAAACGAGTCAAAACTGATATGGGGGCTTTGCTGAGGATTGACAGTAAAGGCTATTAAAGACAGCCTCCCAGCACAGCAAGTGACCCAATATGCCTGGCGTCAAATGTGCTAATGATGAAAATAATTGTACTAAATGTTGAGGAAATGCAAATGTTTAATTTTCAGCCATACCTTTTTTAACTTTAAAAAAAAAAAATTCTATGCTAAAAATTGAAGGGAAAGAAAATATATGTTAAGGTGGGGACAATATTTCTTGAAGAAAGATCAAACGGATACAACAGTCAAATTTATAGCAGTCTTTGTCATTTTCAAAGATAATATGATAACAGAGTACCAGCTGCACTCTTATTTGTGATGAGACAAGGGTTTACCTATGGAAGTTCAATGGAATCACAGAGGATCATGCATAAATTTTCTTTAACATTCTGGAGGTACAACTATTATTTCTGTGCTGTTCTGTCTCAATAGGTAAATCTAATAAAATCAAGTCTAAAAAAAAGTCTTTTTGCAAGGAAAATCCAGATCTGCCATCACAAAAAAATGTGAGCTGGACTGAATGAAGCTGGGCTTGTGTCCTGTCACAACAATGTGACTGATGAATGTGCCAAAGTAAAGACTAAACTTTTGGCCCCTCATGAATGAGAATTTTGAAATATTTGCATTATCTACCAGATCTAACCCCTTTACCCGAAATGAAAGAACACCATTGTTGATAAAGATTTGACTCAGAGAAGGCTTTAAAAAAAAAAAAAAAGGAAAAAAGATAAAAGAAATCATCTGGCACGAGGACAAAATCTTTTTACTTTGCCTCAACTGATGGATAGCTTAGCAGGATGCAGGAAATACATCAAATAATATGTTGACTTAGTCTCATAGTAAAGGAATGCTTGGCTGAATATTCTGCTTTTTAAGCTATGTATGGGAGAGGGTCATTTATGAAACAGACCTCAAACCAATTGTGGGCTGAGGGCAAAAAATGATTATCTATAATACAGTCTATGTCAGTCAATCACTTCTAACCCTCAACTCACAAAAAAACAAAACAAAACTGATACCAAAGAACATCACATAGTTCATTACATAGTTTACATGGCTGTTGCACCTGTCTTAGGAAATAGCAATAGAAAAAAAAAAAGCATTGGCAGGCTTATCATTCCAGCATTAAATTAACCACTGCAACAATATGGCTTTGATTTGCGAGTGATTTTTCGAATGCCTAAACTGGGGATTTTTTACGCTTCAAATTTGGATTTAGCATGTCCAAATTAGAGGAAAATTGTAGAAAAATTTTTTATATTTTTTTGCATCCGGTTGCCATGACATCGCCACCATATTGGATTTTGTGTTTTGTAAATTAGCTATTTTCAAAAGCCTAAGGCTCCTAGAGTTTTGAATGGAATAGTGCAAAATTTTGCACATGAATAATACAGCCCTGGGTAAAAGATAAATGCATTTGTTTTTTGTTTACATATCATAAAATATTTTTTTTTAATTTCTGAAATATGTATATTGACAAGATGTAAATTTTTCGCAATTTTCCGCCAAATATCCAATTTTCCTTCAAAAATGGAGATGAAATTCAGAAAAAGGGATGCATTTTATTATAACCCATGCTATGGAGGACATATATTCCAAATTTACAGGCAATTGGTTAAGAAACAAAAAAGCCTCAGGAAAAAAGGGGAAGAAATCATACATATTGAGAAAATCACAATTGAATTTTCATAATCTCTTTATGTAGTCTTTTAATGGTGCTGTTTTGGGGCATAAAGCATATGTTTCTGGCCCCATCCGTTGCTTTTCTGGTATGAGAAGAGTTCAAAGTGTAAAAATAGGAAAACCCCATTTTTGATATTTTAGTCTCAAAACCTTATTTTTAGGACCCGCACCCCCCCCCCCCCCCCCCTTCTATGAAAATCTGCACTTCATCCATAGATAGCTTGAAATTTTCAACTGGTGTTATTGGTAGGTTGGTGGCCTTTCAGAAATGAAGTCATATTAGTCATATTAGAATCAGCTGTAATCCCACTTTTGCCCTGGAACAACTTGACTTTCTTTGGAAAAAAAAAAAAAATTCACAATCGAATTTGCTAAACAGTTGAAAAAAAGAGTTTTTCTAAAATGAAGGTTTATACTTTTTTAATACTGCAGATCAAAAGATGAATGGAATGAAAGGAAGATTTGGAGAAAAAGGGAGACACTGGGATATGTATGAATTTAATGATTGTAAGAATATGATTCAGCCCAAGCTGTTTTAAGTGACAGCAAAGAAAGCCTGGCTAGCGGTTGAGACTCATGATGACGATGATGTGAATGACTCAAGGTAACAATGATGAAGATAACACAAAACTGCCCACTTCAAAATTGCAAAAGCCTAAATCGTGCTGAGGTTGGTTTTTAATTTTTCCTATGAACAAGCAATTTTTATAGTGAACTCATGTTTATATTTTTTGTCTGTGACACCATAAAAATGATGAAACCCCATTTATTTTTTTATATTATGTTAATTTTGTCTGCTACTTTGAGGAATTCTACTGGCTTGGGTAAAATAAGCTAGTAAGGAGAAGGTTAGTCAAGCCTGTCTCTCATTTGTGTAAACAAAAAGGAGATAAGTACTCTCTTTCTAACTAAATCAGCTGAAAAACAAAGTCATATAAAATTAAAATATCCGATTAGGTTAAAACAAAGTCATATAAAATTAAAATATCCGATTAGGTTAAAAGTAAAATTTCAATGGGTATAATTTCACACATCTACACATGGCAACTCAAGCTCAACATATTCACTGAAAAATATATTGCACAAACTATGTACAATTAGTTTGCTTTCATTTTTTAACGCTTCATGAAAATATAACACAAATGAAAAAAAAATCGAAACAAAACAAAACAGATTTTAAAAAGCAAAAAAAAAACAAACAAACAAACAAAAAACAAATAACAAAACATGCGTATGTCCTGGAGGAGACACCAAATAAAGGATCTATGAGACTACCTCTGTAAACTGGAAAGAAAAAAAAAAAAAAAAAGGATAGATACATAACACTAATCTGTGGGTTATAAAAGACTTCACGAGGCATGAATGTATGTTTAAGAAAATGCCCAACCATTAGTTCAGTGAAATACAAGTTGTGCATTGTTCTTGAGCAAATTATTTTCCTTGCACATGTCATAGCTAATTCACTGAACAGGCATTGCTTTTGACCTGCTCTATTACTTCCCTTTGCCAGACCAAGCACAGTTGGGGGGGGGGGGGGCTTTCCCCATTCTTTGCCTGACCTAC
>JBCEWB010130358.1:0-15702 GCA_039654565.1 Peronia peronii | reverse complement strand
CCCCCCCCCCCCCCCCCCCCCCCCCCCCCCCCCCCCCCCCCCCCCCCCCCCCCCCACTTCCACATTCTTTGCCTGACATGCACACATAATGAAAAATTCTAAAACCTTATGCAACAAGGATTTTTTTTTTTTCATCGCAATAATTTTATCCACATTTTTTGTGATCAACCTTTGAAGTGACAAGAAGAAAAGTGATTTGTTTTTCTATGTGTTTAATTCCTTGTCTTTAGCAAAGGGAAGAAGTAGGGCTGGTCAAGGGCAATCCCCCCTGCATAGTAAAACAGGATTTAATTGATAAAATACCCTTTTCTTTCACATCCTCATGTCTGATAGGATGAGAGAAAACAATTTTGTCCACAAAATGTCAAACTACATCCCCACAAACCACCGATAGCGGTTTCTTCTATCTCTTTTTGTGCTTCATTTTTTTTTTTTCTGTGGTGCAAATCATTTTTTTTCTGTGGTGCAAATGGTACAACACTTTGATTTTCTGTGAAAATATGGCAAATGTTTTCAGGTAAAGAGAAGATTAAATATAGAATTGGACAGGTGCTAAATTCACACACACCAAACAAAATGTAAATGCTCAGGCTTGTATCATATCAGAAACCAAAAGTGTCTTTAAACAAAGTTTGTGAGACTACATGCCAAAATACACCACATTGACACTCAAATCATTCAGAGAATAAGAGAGTTCATTTCACTTCATTTGCTGTGATCCAGTACCTCTACTGCTTAACTTTCAAACTATATAGCACAAAATTAACAAAGCACCATCTCAACTGATTAAGAACAAATTGAAATTGGAATTCAGCATTATCTAAAGGTAGAAATGTTAACCACTGTTGTTTTCATTGGTCAACTGCTGAATGAGAAAATGCCCATAATAAACATTTACTCTTTTTTGAGCAGCTGGCACTAAATGTGATGTTTTTAGTAAGTAGCCTCACAGGTGAGTCAGTAAGTAGAATGTGTTATAAGAACAACAACTGCTAAGAAGGAATGTCCAAGCAACCAATTTAATACTCACACAGAGGAGGCAGAGGGAACCACCTTTCCCCTGCATCAAATTAATATTGTTCAAGGAACATGCCTTCTCATAAGGGCAATACATTTTGAATGTGACAACATGGAGAAGTTTATACTAATTTCTGAACTGCTGTCAACTGTATTAAAAACTCTCAAAACCCCAAAACAAAGCTTATGGCTTAGCTGTCAAAAGGGAACTGATATTATATTTGAAGTGAAATATTTTTGATTTACTGGAAGAAAATAAACCTAGCAAAATTTACATTCAGTCTTATAGACTGTTATCCTGTTTCACACTATCATGATCTCAATTTACTGAAATTTTTAAGACTTAAATGACAAAGCACCTACTTTCGTTCTCAAATTTTTTTTGTAGCCAAAAAATCTAGGTAGCTCATACTTGCAATACAAAAAAAAATTTACCAACAAATTTATCTCTGAAATAAGTGGTTTTGTAAGTGGATTTTTTTTCCTCAGGTATTTTCTTTTTTTTTTTCTCCATGACAAAGCCATGAAAGTCAGGTAATCTATGGCACAAATTCTAACACCTGAAAATAGGCTTATTCCAATATTTTGAGCATGGATATAACAGAAGGTCAACACATGGTCATAATAATCTTACCTTGAACGAGAACGCCGACGCCTCACTGGAGTTCTGGACCTTCTGGGAGATCTGTGACGGGACCTGGACCTACGCCGAGATCTTGATCTAGACCGGCGACGTCTACCTTTGGACTTAGAGCGAGATCTCCTTGACCTAGATCTTGATCTGCTGCGCTGCTTAGATTTTGAACGTGACCTTTTGCGGGCTGGAGAGCGAGATGATTCCTTTTCTGAAATTTAAATTGACAAACTGAGTGACACAAATTCAAGCTGATAATACATCATATAAAAATAAAATGTTTAAATTAATTTCCTGCAACTCAGAAGCTCTGAAAAGAAGAAATAACTGAGTTCAACATTGTTTAAGCATAGTAAGTTGAACCTTCCTCTTCAATGTCTGCTAATTACTGAGATCAAAATGCAAGTCCTGAAAGTTTTTGTCTGAAACAAAATGCAATAAATATTCACCACAATCACTAACAGCTCAGCAAATTCCATATATTTGTGGCCAAATGCATTGTAGACAAACAGAAAAGTTGAACTTACTGGTTTCACTTGCAGCAGCTGATATCAGTTTTGAAGCTTCTTTCACTTTTTTCATGGCCTCATCAATTTCACGTTGTGATGCTTCATTGGTCTTCCCCGCCAAAGGCTTGATGATGTTAGACTTTGCGTGCTGCACACTGAAAAATGTATTTTCAAAAAAAGGATTAGGTTCAAAATTGTCTATATGATTTTCTCTTAGGAGATATTTTTATTTACATTCAGGCAGTGTATTTTTGCCCTATTTGTTTGTCCAATGTTCTCTAGTTTTCCATCAGTTTCAAACACTTTGTCCAATCTTCACTTTTATGCTTAAGAACTGAACCATGCACTGGAATGATTTTCCCAACTGAATAATCCTTTAGGACTTCTCTTTCTATCCAAGAAGACACAGGTGAAAATAAGGGCCTGAGCAACTTCTATGGCTTTATACCTTGTATCCATTTCCTAAGTCTTTCTGGCTCTTTGACACTGATATAAAAAAAGTGTGACAAATTATCTTACCTCATTGTTCGACCATGGAAAACAACATTGCTATATGTCAGTGCTTGAGCTACAGATCTCTGATCTGTGAATTCAATATAAGCACCCCTAGCAGCATTTCTCTCATCTCCTGCAAGCCTCACATACTTTATTTCACCCACTTGAGAAAAGAAGTTCAACAACATTTCTGCTGTCACCTGTGAGACAGATGAATTGGCTTTAATTCAAGTCATGTACGACACTGTCCAGACATGAATATTTTTCATGAATTTCAATACATTTTTTCCATTTTAACAACCTCTCAAAAACAGGAAAGTGGCTTTAGTGTTTCTGAGTTAAAAATTAATTTTATCTCTAATAATTGCATGAAACTAGGCTACTGAATACATCTTTCCATTAATCTAATTTTCTGCCATTTGACTGTCAGCTGTTTAAAGCATTCTGAAGGAAGAAAGAAAAATGAAGTCAATATTGGTAACTTGAAAAAAAAAATTCAGCAAGGAAGAGATTACCTGCATTAACTGAGGTTCAATCCAAAACACTGGATACCAAAATCATTTATTCTTTTTCTCTTATAGTATCATATTCAAAGTAAAATTATAACAGGAAGGAAACAGAACCTCAGACTTTCCATGGGTACACAAGAATAACCCGATACATAAAATAACATTTCTTTCATAATAACAGACACAATACATACCTTTGGTTCCAGATCAGAAACATAGATCGTGCGCCTGATCTCTTCAATCTTGCTGGCATCGGTGGTAGCAGGTAAAGGAGGGTACTGGGGCAGTCCCAACGATGTGAGTCTTGGATCATAAGTCGTAATCACTTGATTAGCCCCTGTGCCAACCACCTGCAAATAACAATAATCATTTGCAGTGGCAAAGATAGAAGATCAGAACATTTCAATAAACTATGTTTAAAAACATAAAAACATAACCTATTCACCGAGATTGACTCCACAGTAAACACTAAATCATATTCAAAATCAAAACCAAATTGATCAGGAGACAGTTAAAACATAAACAAAGATTTACCTGACTGACGACATTAGCTGGCCATGTGGGCTGTCCTGGTAGCATTCCTGCCACTGCCTGAGGAGTCAGCTGAAGAGCTGTGGTCTCATCTGGGATTTTGCCTGGGGAAAATTGTAAAATTAATAAATGTACTTATTAAACAGTTTATTGTACAATGGTCTCCGCCTAAGAACCCAGTCACGTAGAGACAAAAAAAGTGGCTCACAGATTGTCTTCATCACTACAATTAGTTGATCGTTACCGTTAGTTAAAGATTTATCTATGCCAATAAGTACGGCATATGTGTGTTGTAATTAGATCTAACAATCCCTGATCTTTCTTAGCGTATAATTACATCAATAATCAACAGTGCCCAGTGTTGAAATGTTGAGTGAGTTTTCACATAACAGTATTATTGATGAATAAAAATATGATATGGCTATGCTATCCTACGGATTTCACACGCCACATGTGACTCAAGTGTTTACAGACCGACCGAAGTAGCAAAACAACTGACCGGTCAGGAGGCTAAACTTACATCTCCTTATCCACTGAGCCAATCACAAGTTCTGTCCCATGTGTTGTCAAAACAAAGAAATGCTTACAGGTTAGTCCACAATGTGGCCTGATTATGCAGTCATACATCAACTATCACTTCCACTCTGTCTACCTATTCCCCACCATCCCTTCCCCACTTTACTGCACATCTAACAATGGGCGTTTCTCTCAAGTGGACAATATGATGTGAAGTTACACTATATGGACTCGCATATCTTGGCCCAACACCGGACTCTGACAGATTTTTTTGTTTGGAAGTGGGTTCTTAGTGGGGTAAATTATAAAGAAAAAATTCTGTTTCCCAGCAGAGACAGGTTTCTAGATGGGCTGGGCTCTTAGATGGCGGGTTCTTAAGCATAGACCACTGTATTTTTAATTTCTATTAAGGACTGAGTATGTTTTTTCAATTATTGCCATGCAAGGCTGTTCATTCTACCCACAGTGCTAACTTATTTTCATTGCTGTACCACACAACATAAAATTGCATACATAGTTCTGTTATTTGATGCTTGAAAATTCTAAGAATAAAAATAAATTGCTAACCAAAACATACGTGACTCTGACAACACATGCAAATGATGAAATGAGACATGGTGAACTAAGAAATTTACAAATTCATCACAGCATGAGGATCAATCCAATGCCAGTTGTCTATGTAATTTTGTACCAATACCCAACTCTATCACATTGCTATATAAATGAATACTGTTCAATGCACGATAACTAATAATAAAAGTAACTTACCATCCATAACTGGAACAATCATTAATGCACGATCAATAAAAACTGTACTGCTTAAGTGCAAGGCAACTCCAGTGGCTGCAGAATCCTCAAATTCAAGGTAGGCTACACGAGCCACTGCTCCTTCAGTATGTCTATCAGGAACAAAGTGAAATAAGAAATATCAATACAAGTGCACAAGGTAAATTCAGAATCAATGATCAACAAAAAAAAAAAAAAACAAAAAAAAAACGGATCTCCACCCAGACAGATCTATATATACTGATACAGACAGTGATTTGACACAACTGACAGCGTGTGCGAGACAAGTACATCAAAATTATTTCATACTACTCATCTTTAATTTCGTAAAGATTTAAGTTGACTTATAAAAAGGTTGTAGCAGATTCACAAGTCTAACTATGGGCAATGACCAGCAGTGTATGTTTGACCGAAAGGGAGCTCTCAGATTTAAAATTAATATTTAGGCAACCAAACCAGAGGCACTCCGACAGAACTTTAGTCTCAGCTTATGTTCACAACCAGAAGTGGATCCAGTGGCAAATTGGGCACACATGATTACTATACTAGTTACTACTGACTACCCCTAATAACTGTCAATTAAAGGTAGACATATCTCTATCTGCTTGTAAATCATCTATTAGATCTGTATAGTTACTTAACGTGCCAGAGGGGCTCTACCTCCCTTCAGCTGCTCTGTGAACGGATGCTCCCAAGGTTGCACCCTTGAGTGTTAAGCCAAAACATATCCTAGTGGGACCAGTTTTCGCCAGGTTAAGCACAGTGAGAGAAAAGAGACCAAATATCAATAGAAATACAGGGATTGAAGGAGAAATTTCAATTACACTGGGAAGGTGCATCATTCATGGATTTTGACACGGATGTTTTGCAGTCCAAATGAGCCGTTATGTTGACCTACTTAAGCTCAGTGTGAACCAGACCAGATCCGAGGTTGGGACCAGATTTCGCCATGAGTATGGTAATTCAGATGGTTATTTTTCAGGGCCTTGCCTATCATATCATGTTAGTGTTGAAAATTTATTTAAATTACACAGAGAAGACTCTTTGGGAACTCCAAAATGCTTGAAGCTGGAACTTTATTGGAAAACTGAAACCGGGACAGCACAAAAAAAAAGTTGAAAAAAAAAGTGTTTTTCACTGGATAATATGCCTATCATTCAAAGCTTACAAAGGAAATAAAATTGTTAACAATGCTCATCTGGTTTGCTATAGGAAATGGGGGAACTGGGGCAGAATTCCTATCTTTTTTTTTTTAGGTGTCTGTTGTCTCTGCTCCATTTCAATCTGTGATGTCCATATACAAAAATTAAAACTGTCATCATCTTAAGCTCCTTCTGATCAGTTTCATTTGAAACCAAAAAGTAATAGGAAAAAGCCATGTTTTGCAGGTCTGGTTGTTTTTCTTACCTTGGAAAGTGATTTAAAAGAAAAAAAAACCTCACAAAAAAGCACAGCATTATTAGCGTGATATCTCCTAGAAGATGAAACAAGAGAAGCCATGCATGTGCAATCACAAAAACGTCGATGTAAACATAGAAACACACCAGGTGGCGAAAACTGTTCCCCCGACAAAAACTGGTCCCTTGAAGATACTAAACGGATTTAAATTAGCAATCAAAACTATGCCTTTAGGTCAGAAGATATTATCTTACAGATTGATGACTCTAGAAGTTAACAAACTGGTACCAGTTCTTTAGGGAGTGCCGAACCAGATCTAAGACAGCTAGTTCTAGCTGGACTATGTGTCGGTGAAAATTGGCACTAGTGTCCTTTAACTGAAAGTCATTAACGGTAATCAATAGTGTAGGAATCATGTGCAGGGTTGTCAACCCCATCATGGTCGAACCTGGGATTTCTCTTTGAAAAAACAGCGTTTTTTTTACCTAAAACAGGGATTTTAGATACTAAGAATTAGTAAGAAGAATCCAATGCTAAAACTTGGTTTTGCAGTATCCAATGAAAAAAATGTAACATATACAATATGCCCACACATGTTGTCAAATGCACAGTGTTTCTAAATAAGGTAAAATCCAGTCACTATTACAATTAATTTCTTGGTCTATTTGATAGTTTGATGAAAGCAAACGCCAGAGAATTCTGGTCTAGGTCTACACAGATCATGTCCCTGTATGGTATATTAATACAAAATATGACAAAGTATGACATGAAAACAGTGGAATTTACAGTGAAATCCAGCAAGATCAGAATCAATAATCTAAAATACGCATCTTTGTTCCTTCCACAGGCCACGTTTCTGTAAATCCCCTCCCCCTCCCCTAGAATACAACAAAGTTTCTTCAAAATGCATGGTTTGATATGATGCTAAGGAGAGCGAGATTGGATGGGAGATGAGAAATCTTTTCCCGTTCTCGTCCCTGTGTGACATCGACGTGCAGCACATCATAAGGGTCAGCGGACGGGCGGCTGGCTTTCATTCTTTGAGATCAGGAGCCTAGAAGCTGGGTGGACACTGGGCCGGTGACATAGGCTGAGACTGCATAAAATCTAACTTCTCCCCTACTTTTCATCACATAAAGTGAGAAAATCTAGAGAGGGGGCTGGGTAATACCAGAACCCCAGTCAATGCTCACGGCACTAGATAGGTAGATCTAGCTCTGGACACAGGTGAAACACTCAAAGCGACACTGATCATCACTGGCCACTCGACGCGACGAAACAGAGTAACCAGCAGTAACATTACACAAATGCCCTTGCTCTGGCTTGGGAATCGCGTTGAATGCATAATCTCGGCAAATGTACTGCAAAACATAAAAGCCCGATCAAAGACTTAGATCTATGCCACGTTCCGGATGTCACACCCACGACTGAACAAAAGAAGTTTGTAGTTTTGCTAATTTGGTGTTTTTCTTTATTGGTATTTTATAATTAGAATCTACACAGTAGTCTCCGCTTAAGAACCTGGTCGTCGGGAGACAAAAAAAGCGGGCTCTTAGGCAGACGGATTCCTAGGCCATCTGACCATAGATTGTCTTCACTACTATGATTAGTTGATCGTTACCGACCATTTGCCAAAACGTGGGGAAAATCCTATATGACCATTTGCCAAAACATGGGGAAAATTCTATATCACTAATTGAAACCTCTGGCAAAGTATTAATTTTCATCATTTGAATTTCAAACTCTGCATGTGTATGACAAAATGGATAAGAAATCAGCATGAGCTGTTTTGAAGGATATGTTGGTCTCTTTGTCTTGTAAATGAGTTAATTGCACAAAATTTCATGTTTTTTAAGGAAAAACTCGAGGGTCATTCCAAGCAGATCGTTTTTAAGATTAAACCAACCCCAATAAACATGAATTTTAAGTCACAATTTTCTCAAGAGACATTGAGAATATAGTGAACTCTAATACTCCCTCCTCCCCACATATACATGCAAGAAAAAAGAAAAGAAAAGAATGATAGTGATGAAAATAAATCAGTAACTGCAAAATTTTGCCTTTTTTAATGAAGTTTCACATCCCGGCTATGTTTATCGATGAAAGAGTAAATTGTAAGATGCCTAGACTAGAAAGAGCTATTTTTTACAAGAAGTATCCCAGTTAGCTGAATGGGTTCAGCTCTAATCACAGGATGATTCTCATCAAACCCGTTAACCTCATGCATTCGGTTGTGTTTTGCAGAGTGAGTTTCAGCATCAGTAGAAACCCAAATCCAGCATGCAGTCTACAATACCATCTTTTCTACATGTAGATGTCTACATGTAGATCTGTTTATGTTTATGCTGCTCAGCAAATATTAGCATTACACACATGTAAATAGCCAAGCGTATTTGAAGATATTTGGCTTCTTGAAATCCTTATAAACAATTTCTAGTTTTTAAAATTTAAAAAGTCTTTCAATTTTTAACGCATCTAAGTGTGAACCCTTGTAAATTGTATGTCAGGACATAGATAAAAAAATATATACCACTCCCCCCCCCCCTTCCAGACACATTTGAATTTTCATGAGAAACAATTCTTTTCCATGAAATGCAATTTTATTTCCCATTCACAGTGAGATCATTTGGAACAGAAGATCGGCCTACTGACAGACCTTTGCCAGCCAGGAATGAAATTTTTGAGTTCATTATTTTTCGAGGTCATGATATCAAAGATCTGCATGTCTGTGAGCCACCCAAGCCCCAGCCAACAGAAGGAGTTCCTTTGGATCCAGCTATTGTCAAGGTTATTATTCATTATCAGGGATGAGGTGTAGATTGACATACTGGATGTACATGTTATAATAGTGGCAGATAATGTGGTCAATTTTTTAAAACTGATAGATAATAATATTTAAGTATGATTTGAGAGAGTGTATATTCTTGGACTATTCAGGGATGTCAAATTTCCGACTTTAGTCGGAATTTCAACTTTTTGGTCTTTGCCGACTTTTCAACTTTTGGCCGATCAACTGCCGACTTTGCTGAATCCCCAAGGCAATTGTGGTTTTATAATAATTTATAGTGTCATACAAGCCCAGAATGATAGCAGTGGAACCATAATTACGATAGAAATTTGTGCATGCTCTGGCCGAGAGTCAAACTGCTGTTTGGTGGCTATTTAAAGATGGAGGTTGATAGCGCTTAATGCCTCACACCTGATAGCTGACAACATACAGTCGAGTGGTGACGTAAAAATTAGTGGGAAATCAGTACATCAGAGTAACAACAAATAATATGCACACGGTCTAAGAAAGGCTAATGTATGAGGCAACGTTTCACGATCTAGATATAGATCTAGCTAGTTCCACTCAGTCACGGATTATTTTCGTGATCTAGCAAAAGAAATTGATGATCGATATTCAGGTGATGAAAAGCAAAAGTTGGGACTTCAGAAGCAAAAAGCAAACACTGTTCCCAGACTTCCTACTTTCTTACTGAAACTAAAGGCATGCATGGACCTTCCTGGGCCCTTTTAGGTGAAGAACATGAGGAAAATATATCTTAATCATATCGGGGACTGTTCTAAACAATGAGGATGAAAACTGCATCTATATACCACTTACGAAGAGATGAACAAGTTTCTACTACGGATGAGACAATGACTGAATCTTCCTGGAAGAATGACAAATTCCAGCAGTGCAATATACTCCTTCACCCGTCAGTTAGAAACTCGACCAGGTGACTTTGTCTTGAAGACATCATGTCACTATTCCAAAGAACTGGTAACAGATGACATGTGAAGAGTTTATTGCAACTGAAAGCAACAGATATGCCATGATGTAAACAACTAAAGGCATATAGCTAAAAAAGAATGTCAATGAATCTGGCTGAGTTTCAACACAGAGTGGCTGCTGGACTCATCCATGTTGTTCGGTACATCGGCCATCACTCCCTGGCATCTGTTTGACCTACTGCGCCTAAGAAAATCTACTCAGCGCCCACTATAGTGACATCTGGCTTGACAGATGTAACCATCTCCCAAAAATGGGTAATCAATGGAGGATGGTGCAACAATGGAAATTGTGATGGCTTCACAGTTGTTTTTATGAAACAGGCTATCAGTCTCAGCTTTAACAATGTCAGGAAGTTCAGAAATGGTGTGTGTAGCAGATGTGCAACATTAGTCTCTGACATATTTTTAGTTAACTGACTTGCAATCTGTGGGACTTTAAATAGTCCAAAAAGTATTTCTCGACTTTGAGTAACCAAAAGTTCATAAACATGTATCATTAAATTCTCAGTCTAATATTTTTTTCATGTTGCATATATGCAACATAGAAACTGAGATTCAGTTATGACCCAATGTAGCATATATTATGCTACATACGATTATGAAATAAATAATTATCATTTTGGTAATATGAACGTGTCTCTGTCTTAGTTAGAGGTAATGAAGCAAGTTTCACATGAAAAATAATTTTTTTGTTGTCAATGTGTTTGGGTTATAGAGGGTTAAGAAAGAATCTTTGGAAACATTTTTTTTTTTGCTATGTAATTTCTTGTGCTTACAAAGAAATAAAACGATGGGCTGATACGAAACTACGCTTATAACGAACGGTTTTGGTTTCCCCGATCGCACTTTTCTTTCATATTAAGCGTAACCAAGACCAAGCTCGGGTACCGACCAGTTCCCTCCAACAAACAAATCATCCCTGAGCGCGTCAAGTAGGCCTACCGGTACCCACAATGTGCTGCAAATCATCCATGAGCGAGTCAAGTACCAGTGCCCGCAATGTGCTGTACTGCCCAGCAGTATGAAACTGAGGGTAAGGCCTGAGGCGCAAGCCTGTAGAAATAGTGCACCTACCATTCCCCGTTTCACACCTCACCCGTCGCTCGTGGCCCCAGTCGAGTATGATGTACCGTGAGAGGGTGACACCTATTACGTGCATGTGTGAGACTATTACGATTTCGTTGTTATTTATAGTCACACAACCAGAGGATATCAGAAGATTCAGCTGAGATAACCACCCCCTAGAAGGCTGAAAGGCTCCGTACACCATAAACCATATCAGAAGATGGCTTGACCTTTGTCTTTTTAATCATACACTATACATACTTCCACTTGCAGGCATTCGGTCAGTCAAACCAGTCGTGCTTGTCAGTGTTTCTCGAAAGCCAGTTTTTCAAATTCTTGTATTTTTTTTTTTTTCTAATTGCTTAGCTCTCTTCAGGTGTTTTATTTTAGTTTTAAATCAAAAATAAGCTTAGTTAAATTTAGGTAATAAATATCTAGAAGAGATTGCCCACATTCAAACATAATACGTTATAACAAAACATAAATAATTATATAAATAATGTAAAACTGTTATTTTAAACCAGCGCCAAACTCATGTAAATGCTCAGACTTTGCTTTAAAGATTTTTAAAAATTTTCTTTAATATTTCATAATTTCTCTAGTTTTGTAATAGTTAATATAATAAAAAGTTTCGTTAGTGAAATTTTCCACTCATGTAATATTACCTGAAACATTGTCTACCTTACCATATTTTGGCGCTGTGTATTTTTTTTTCCCAACTCTTCTATACTTTATTATGCATTGCAAAGTATTTTCAGCATTCTGAAGCTTTCTCGTTGGAATATTGTGCTTTCCTTTCATGAAAATAAGCAACAATGATTTTGTTTTCATTTTGACAAATTTAAGAGGTTACCTTCTTTTATGATGTGGTTCCTCCGCAAGGCATCTGCTTTTTCAAACTGTTTATAACTGATGCAGCAGTGAATGAGTGGATAGAGCAAACCAACTTATACTTTATGCAGAAGATGAATATCAAGAGTTTCGTCACAAAACGCTTTATCTGCACTGTCACGAAATTTCTTTCTGGATGTTGAATGGGTGATAGACGTGACGTTATATGTGGCGATCAGGCGGTGAATGCGGATGAGACATACACAATGGTGGAGAAATCACAACAGAAATCCTCACGTCGAAATGATACAGAATTTATTACAGGTGCTTGATATCAATACAAATTTCAGGGCAGCTGTCTGGCTCCAATACACACAGCTCTCGCTGCATTCCACTTCTCCCACTGCAGTACACTTGTCCTCTTCGCAGTACATTTGTCCTCTCTCCTCGCTCTCCGGCCAAGCCCTCATATATATACTAGCTCGACATGGAACATTCTCCGCGTAGAACGATGTCGAATGTGCTGGCGCCGGCACGCATGGTACATACACACGAGATCTTATTAGACCCATGTAGATTGTTCCTGAAGCTCCACGGCGGCACACCACACACTAACACACAATTACGGTCAACTGAACATCGCTCACAACACACTCTCGTATACCCTGCATGCACTATCATAATTCGTTACATGCACGATAAGTTAAACTGAGAAAAACATGATATACTGGGATTATAGATGTTGCTCCTGCTGTAGATGCTAAAGTTAGTAGAAATAAGGACAGTAACTGACTAATACACTTCTCAAAACAGACTAATGTAAGACCAGAGGCACATAAACATAGGCTCTTATTAATTAATAATCTTCATTGTCACTATCCTCAGCATGGCTAATTGCTGGGTCAGGGAGCTGTTGTTCGCCAGATCTGGGAATAATAGTCCATAACTTCCTCTGGTGCATTGATTTCAGTTTGGAGTTTCATCACCTCTGTTTTCTTTGCTGCCTTTACTCTTGATACTGGGGGCAGAGCTGAAGAAAGCTTGAAGTTCTTCTAGGTAGAACCTAGTACTGGCTGTCCGTCTCTTTTTTTCTCTCCTCTTTCTGCACACTTTTATGTTTGACAACAGCTCTGCTATGTACAGAAGTCCAAATAGGTAGGCATCCTGATCAACTTGTACACAGAACGTATTTCATTAATAATAAAACCATCACAATCATGGAAACAAAAAGTAGAAGGTAATGAAACAAGGATGAAAGGAAATGAATGAAAGTACTGAAATAGGGGAGAAAGGAAGGAATAAGGAAGAACATCAGATAGATGCAAAGAATTACAGTGTGAGAGTGCTTATAATGTGCAGAATTGCCAGACAACTGGTACACAGTTGACCAAGAATATTTAAAGGAGTGAGTTAAGTTACTTAGAAAGACATAAATGAATCTGAAATTGAATAACTGTCTGCAAATATAGGAGTAAACAAAACACAGTAGAAAAGCAGACTGGGTAATCTTGACATCACTCATTGATTTATTGAAATCTTTGACCTAGACCTAGATCTAAATCAGTGAACTGCACAAGCTTACTAATGTGAACAGAAAATTGACTAGTAATGATGATAAAAAGACAAATCTCCTTGTCTTGTTGATGAAATTTCTCAAGATTCAGTTGCAAGTCGGAACTGCTCAAGTATTCTGCCCAACAAAACCCATCATCGACACAATGCTGTCAGTTCCTCAGCTTGGCTCGCTTCACAACTTCTCAGCCATGCATAGACTTATCAGCCCGTTTTATTCCACAATGAATTGGCAGTTCCACATCTTCTAGTGTGTCATCAAAAGAATTCAT
Source organism: Peronia peronii (assembly GCA_039654565.1). NCBI lineage: Eukaryota > Metazoa > Mollusca > Gastropoda > Systellommatophora > Onchidiidae > Peronia > Peronia peronii. The sequence goes on along the minus strand of JBCEWB010130358.1, from coordinate 1,790 downwards.
AGCTGTTGGTTTATTTCCAAAGGATGGCTCACTGTTTAAAGAATTATGACCGATACATACATAGGCAGCTGCACCAAAACATCGGAGGTGTGTCCGGGTGTTGGTGTTTTCCGCGTCGCTGATTGGCTGAGAGCATATAGCGCATTTTGTAAAGAAGCGGTGTTGCCATATAACGCATTTTGTGAAAAATTCTCAACTTCTACTGTTAGGATGATCGGCTTATAACGTGTTTTGTGACAAAATGGCTTCATGCTGATCTGAGTCACTGAGCAGACTACAAAGGGAGTTAACTCATTTTTCATCATTTTAGCATATAACGCATTTTGTGATGAAACTCTTCATATATTCCACAGTGTTTCCAAGTACTAGCTTGCACGGGAAGTGTATAAATAAGTTTGTCTTTGTTGTTGGTATTTTACTGCTGGCATGGATTTCCTCCTGTTCTACCTCCTTCCCTATCCCTCTCTCTCGTTATACCTGTTTCCAAGTTATTTATTTCTTCGTCCCCTCCCCTTAATTCTCTTTTTGGTTTTTCCATTTCGCCCCTGTTTAATTAGTCGGTCTATCTCTGGGGGGAGGGATTAGAAAAGAAAAGGACACCGAAATAACTCTATGAATTTCCAGGGGTCTCCGGATGGATGATCGTATATGAAACCGAGTAATCCCTACGCTCTTCTGGACGGAGACTCTAAACCCTGCCGACATGGAAATCCGCAGGGGATGAGATTGCAGTATCTTCGATTGGTCGATACGGGAACACTGGCGAAACCAAGTAGTCTGACCTGTTCCCCCTCGATCCTAGATGCGGATCTGTAAAATACATCGTGTTATCGCTCGAGAGATGGGGACACAGACGAAACAGAGTAATCTTTCGTTGCCCTCTGCCGATGGAGATACTCGAGGTGGTAGATAGAACCCTATACCCCAATTTGAACTAGGGATTCTCCAATATGTACATAATTTAAATATAATAAACATTGTCCAAATAAATATTGTTAATTGGATGTCGTGAAATAAGCATAGACGTTGTCCAAATAAATAATGTTAATTGGATGTCGTGAAATAAGCTTACCAGGGAAACAGGAAATAAGGCCGAAGGGCTCATCCCAGTGTAGATAGAGTAGGGAAAAGTAGAGGAGGAGATAGGGGATTAGGACCTGTATATACAAAAATAGTAAGAGACCTACGAGTTTGTTTCAGACCCTCGGGAGGACCTGTTAACACAGCCCACGAAAAATAGGATAGGAATAGCAGCAGGAACAAAAACGTGGGCCAACAAAAGTCAAAACAATATGGCAGACAGAAATAGTAATAGGGGCCATATTGAAATAGAATAGAAAACAAATAAAAAGCAATAAACACACATCTTCAATAAATATATATAGATAGATATAGGACTGGAGGGTCAATGCGTCATGGCGGGTCTTCACGTCACCTATGTCCGCATCATGTTAGATTGTACCAATTTGCACCAAAATTGGCTGATTTCTACAGACCATAGAGCTATTGAAATCAGCCAATTTTGGTGCCGATTGGTACAGTCTGACATGATGCGGACATAGGTGATGTGAACACCCGCCGTGACGCACTGACCCTCCAGTCCTATAGATAGATATAGAATTGGGAGTAGCTGGGTAGGTAGTCTACTGGCGATTTTGTATTTTTTTATTATTATTTTATTTTATTTTTTTTTTTCAAAAAGTGAAGACAGGATTTTTTAAGGGGGGGGGGGGGGGGGGGGGGGGGGGGGGGGGGGGGGGGGGGGGGGGGGGGGGGGGGGGGGGGGGGGG
>JBCEWB010130347.1:0-11246 GCA_039654565.1 Peronia peronii | reverse complement strand
TAGATAGATAGATAGATAGATAGATAGATAGATAGATAGATAGATAGATAGATAGATAGATAGATAGATAGAAGTAACAAATGTGGTGGGCGCAAAACCGTTCCTTACATCATTTATCGATATATTGATTGGCACAGACTGAATATTTGATTGGCTTGTTTCTGTCACATGATTGTTGATTGGTTTGTTTTTTGGCGGAAAGTGAAGGTTTGACAGACATGTTTCTGGCATAGACTGAATGTTTGATTGGCGCGGCTTGCTTTTGCCATAGACTGAATGTGCCATTGGCTTGTTTGGGACATAGACTGAATGTCTGATTGGCTTGAGTTTGGCATAGGTTAAATATTTGAATGGCTTGTTTTTTCAGCATCGACTGAATGTTTTATCAATAACTATAGATCCTGTTTAACATTTGTGCAATAATCGCAGCAAGCACATAATATTAAGACACGGATACTACCTGTAGTATGATAAGATAAAAATAAATGTTAATCAAAGAGACTTGGAGATCTGCAATGTATAAATCCGGTTCATATAGCGGTGCAGTGTTTGTGTGAATGTTTCGCAAGACCCCCGGGCTTATCTTTATAAATAAATGTCTATCGTCCATAACTCAGGTGGTTGAGAACTCCATTAGAAAATGTGTCACATCAATTATATGAAAGTGGGAGCAATCAGGTGTAATATCGCTTGGCATAACAAAAAAAAAAAAAGGAAATGCATTTCAGTGCGTGACCGCACGATGGCTGCAGGGAACGAGAGGAAAATGAAATATAAAAAGCAATTCTTATCAAGTGCACGGACAAAATCTGTTTCGTACAGCATGGTTAATCAATAAATAAAGCTGAAATCACGACGAAAATGAGGAACTAGTTTTTGAAAAAAAAATATCTGCAAGTAATAGATTGGCTATAAACCTAAGGTTTCTAAGGCAAACTAAGTACAAGTACTTGGCTATTAATGAACAAACTGAAAATACGAGTAACATTAATAGACAACAATTTAAAATGATTGAATAAATTAAGTTAGCATAGAAATATAATGATAGTGAAGAATAAATAAATTAAATACGGACCAGATTTAAGTGTAAACAGATTTATGAAAAACAAATACACATGATTATGCAAGTGAAGAAATCACATGATGACCGAATGAATCAGTAAATACATGGCTTGATTACTTAATCAATTACTCAAAAATAACTCATCAAAGAATCCAGTTTCTCTTTCAGTATTGCCGATCTTCAAGACGTTAACCTTACTAAACACTAACATCCAATCTATATCAACAAAGTACAGGATCATCTCTACTAAATCTGTCTCTTCCGGATGCCGTTTGTCTCTCTATTTAGCTCACACTGATGACTTTGACACATAACTATCTATCTGTCATGCGTCAGAGTTCACTCACAGTCACCTTTTGAACAATTTACGTTTTATTAACTGAAACTTATTCATCCACGATGCCATTTTTACGCGTCTTATCACCAAGACCTGAAAATACAAATTAGGTTCCATACGGCTAGGCAAAACAGATAACTGCGCATGAAAAAGCAGATAAACAAACAGACAGACAGACCAGACAAACAGACAGACAGACAGTCAGATAGACAGACTAGACAGATAGATCGATCGATCGATCAAACCATTTTTCTATCTCCATCTAGCTATCTTTCTATTTGTCTGTCTGTCTATCTACCTATTTTTTTTTATCTATCCCTCAATTGTCTGTCTGCCTGCCTGCCTGCCTGTTTGTCTAACTGCCCGTCTATTCGTCTCTCTGTCTGTCTAATTATTTTTTTTCCTTCTTATTCGTGTCTACGTTTTTAATAATATAATAACCTCGGTATTTCACGACAGCCATTTCCTGCCGCCTCACGTTTGGACTCTATATCAGAACTCTCTCTCTTTCCCTCCTTCGATGAAACTAATCTAATAATTTGTGAAATAATGTTATTTTCTTTTCTCAGCCTCATCTCTACTCAAGCACATACACGCGCGCGCGCGCGCTGTTCCATGTATCCACCATCAAATCTCTTTGGATAGAGAAAGAAAGGGGTTTTGGAAAGTGAGTCAGAAGGGTTATAAGAAAAATAATGAAATAAAGAACAGAAAAATATAAAAACAAAGAAACAAACAAATACACACAAAAACAAACAAATAAATAAACTAAACAAGCAGAAAAAATGAAAAAAAAAAAACCCTTGTGAAGGAGACAACTTAAAGTTGAGAGAGAACAGGCAAGAAATTGCGATAAAAGGAGAGATTAAATTAATTAACACCCACGGATGGGGAACGGGAAAAAGAAAGCAAAATGGAAGAATGAAGAGAGACAACACAAGGATGAAATATAAAAAGGACGAAAGACAAAGAAGCGACAGTTCTACTACATAACAACAGGACAAAATCTAACTCAAAAGTTGGAAAAAAGAGCAGATGCATTTAAAAAAAAATAATAATAAAAACAAGAATTCTATTTACTAACGTCTAATGAACTTAAATAGTCATCTCATAATAATAATATAATGTGACAAATCAGCACAAAATCAGTAGCTTTATTGCTGGGCGTCCCATATACATTCAACCATACGTTGGATATTTCGGCCTCATTCCAGCTTTGACCCTTATTACAAATGCTCGTTCCGTCTCTTGCATTTGGAAATGTTGCATATAACCGAGCAAAGCATAGCCATCGTCATGTCATTAAACCGCTTAAGTGCAATTGGACAGATCTGACAAGTAGTTCAATATTCCTTTTTCTAAGACTAATAGGGTTCGCAGTGAGCCGTCTTTATATAGGGCTAAACCAAATGACGTGTCCATGTATAAGCCCTATAACAGCCTTTATTTATTTACTATTTATCTGTGATTATCTTTTAAGAATCTTTTTCTGTTAAGTATTATGTTTTGCGTTAAAGTAAAGAATCCGTCTGGATCTCTTTAAAAGACGAGATTTATTATTTTTCTATTTTGCAAAATAGCTTAAAAGTGTTGGTCTGTGCCAAATGGTGGACCTGACCTCTCCCTCCTCCCTTTCTCCGCTGCATCATCACTTTCGTTTATTAAAAAAGAAAGAAAGAAAGAAAGAAAGACAGAAAGAAAGAAAGACAGAAAGAAAAAAGAGAAAGAAAGAAGAACGAAAAGAAAGACAGACAGACAAAAAGAAAAAAAGAAAGAAAGAAAGAAAGAAAACGAGTGACGGGGGAAGGGGGGTATGGACAGACTTTAGAACTTGATCATCAGACTGAATATTGTATACAGCAACATGTGAAGCCATATTTTACATTAGTGGGAAATAGCCGTATCGCCACTTGTTTAAAAACCTAAACTAAATCACACTCGCCCTGACCTAAGGGGCAAAATGATCAACTTACTTCAACAATAATTCAGTGAGAATCACCCATCCAGAAATGGTTCCCTGCAGACCAAGAAAATAGACAATTAGATCCAGATGCAACCGAAAATAACAACTAGATTTAGCTATACGTCACAGCACTTGAGAAGCTTGATCAGACAGATGTCAATAGTCAGGTCTGACAGTGGGCCACTATGACAGTTATGACGTTCATAAGTCAGGATTTACGACCACCGTAGTTCTGGGGAGTTCCTGACATAAGACGTCGTAAACCACCTTAATGAATCTCTCCCACATAGGAACACGAGCCCTCAATAGGGATCCCCTACCTTAAAAATATCGAACTAGATCTACATCAATCCAGTTACAAATCATATCGGAATATACATGAGAATGTGAAACCATAGCATGTAGGGTTCACCTTTAGCGCACTGGATGAATTTTGTAGGTTTTTAAGCTTACCGAACGTAGTTTCACACTTACGGAAAATGACGTTGTTCGTTTCAATACGAGTGATCAAGAACAGATTATATAGCAAGTCTGTTGATTTGGTTAATGTCTATGTTGGTCTATTGTATCATAGGTATCAATACTCTGTTGCTTTTTAGTTCAGACTTGCGAAAAATAAACAATTCAAAACATAAAATCAAGTTGAAACACCTAACGAGCACTGCATGCACCTCAGTGCAGTTTAGATAAGCCACAACAAATTCCTCTTCATCCAACGTAAGAGAATATTCTCCATTTTCTTTGGTCTACGCTGCTCTTCAGTTTGTCCAACTGAAGAATTCCAACACACCAGTTACTGAAACTGTACCCCCAGGCAAAATCACCTCTCTCGTGACCGTAAAGACGCACAAGCACACACAATCCTTTTTTTTTTTTTAAAGTGTAACAAAAATTGAATCCCACTTGTCTTGCCTATAATGCAACATTTCCCAGCTAAATATTGTCTCATACATAATGATCAATTTTATGATTATGCCGACTACAATATTTCCAGTTTGATCCCTCGTAAAGATTAACCCCAAGCATGCATAGTGTAACAGAACTTGAAGTGGCCGGTTTTAAACGTTTTGTTGCCTTTTTTTTTTTATCTGTCAAGTGTGTCTATATCTGCTAAATCAGACGCTATGCCGTTTTAGTAGTTCCTCATACTGTACCAGAGATGCAAACTGATGAAGCAAGAGAGAAAGAAGGGAAGACAAACAAATATTTACCACAAAGGCACTAACTTAAGTTCTCACAATAATCTCAATGTAATGCATCACACACAACACTAACGGTGTATATTTGTTTAACTAGAGGAGCCAAAATGTCGGTAAGTGCCGCTAGCAAATCTGACACGACGGCTCCCAATGCCCGTAGGAGGTGAAGTGCCGGCCAAGCTATCGGTGTGAATCAATGATAGTCGTGCCGATTTCAGCGCACCCTTTACCGTCTAAATACCAAGCTCTATCAAAGATTTATCATCCGTCAAACACCACGACCCAAAGCAATTTTCGTTTCAACATGAAGTACTATAGGTAGTGTCAGGTTCCGTAAAAAACTGGCATTTAGCGACATATTCAGATGTATATGATTAGGAATATACAAAACTCAATAGGACATTTAGAAGCCACTATGGCACAGTGTCCAGTCGATCAATGTTCTCTGGCAAGGGAAGCTGTCAGAACAGCATTTTAACAAACATGATTTAAAGCGGCTCTCAGTCTATGCTAAATTTGCTGTAACTGTTTCCATTTTGATTCTTCTTCTCTTTCTTTCCTTTTTTGTGAGGGTTTTTTTTTTCCCTGTCTTTGATTTTATTGTGTTTCAAGCAATGTGATATTGGTGGAGACCCAGACTTTAGCCCACAACCGCCATAGATGAAGACAATTATGTGTACAACTCGTCAGGAGGCATATCAGTGACCAAACAGAAAGAAAAGAAGAATCTGATACACTACATTAGTTCATTACATTCTGTGGCAGGCTACCTAGTGAACTAGTTTGAAAATATTAGAATCTTTGAGTCACGAAGAAAGAACAATGGGACTTCTGGCGAGCTCTTGCCCTGTACGGCAAGAACAGAATCCCACTTGTATCCACATCACCTGGACAAAATCGAATCGAACCCATGGTTACGTAAGCTGTGAGTACGTGCAAAACAGTCGACACATGTCACAGACATCCGCAATAAGATACAACCCCCAGCAGCCCCACAATAAACGCACTATAGTCGCATTGTTTTCCAACAATGCTCTCTAATTTCGGATAACAGCGCACTTTCACCCCTGGTTACAAAGCTGTGTGAACTATGTGATTATAGTCCCTTAACAAGAAATTCAGAGCTTAACACTGCAGTTAGAAAACACGGCGACCGTTCTCTTGGCTGAGAGGATTATAAAATTCAGAGGTTTCTTCGACAAATGACGATATGACTGTGCAATAATAGCTATCAAATTAACCCAAATAGGCGTCAAAAAATCGATCTGGTCGAACCCTCTCCATTCTATTCAGCATTTAACTTCTTTTGGGGTATATTTATACAGTCCTAACAAACGAACGTTATGCCATTTTTTAGCTTCGAATTTCAAAGAAGATCCAAATGCAAAACAAACAAATAAACAAATAAGTTTCGATGCTATCCGGTTTCTAATGGCACTAAAAGAGTTAACCTATATAACATAATCTCTTATACAGGACGACATATTAAGTGCGTAATGCGGGGTATCAAATTCAAGCCCACGGCATTACAAGGACCCACTGTTTGCCTAGCCATATTATGTGCGGTGTACGTTTCTACACGCCGCGAGCATCCGTTGCCTCCACAGTTTTCCCATGCTGATGTTGGTCAAACACAAGGGATTTTTGGACCTCTCAAGGCGTAGACCGGAAATATTCCAATGAAACATACTGCAAACCTAGTGCAAAAACGAAAACCTGTTCGTTTGATCTTCAAGAGGTCTGTTCAACAGTAAGATTTTGACCCTTTTTTCAGTCTTTTTCACGAGGACGTATTTGTTAGAAGAGGTGACAGATAGAAGACAACAAGACTGGGAAAGAAAGAGAAATAAAATAAAATATTTCAAGGCGAAAGCAGTATGGCATTTACTTTTCCAGTTAAACAACAACAACAACAACAAGACTCATCTCATGCGAATCAGTTAGCCTGAACAACAACAACAACAAAAATGTCATTAGCAGTCTTGTGACTTAAGTCTTTCTATCTCCACGTAACTTTCTAGTTCCAAATCTTCAGATGTTTTTAAAACATTTCATTAAGACATCTGTCTCTCTATACGAGAGAGGATCTTTCTAATTAAGTTATGAATGCAGGTCTTTTGATCCGTAAAGATTTTTTTAAAAGATAACCATGCACTTTTTATCATATCTGATATAAAACACAATGTATGACAAAGGCATGTCATTTTTATCTTTGTCTGTTTTATCTTCGTTTTGCTTACTGTCATATGAAAACTCTGCTTATGCACTGAAAATCAAACCCTTCATGAATCCCTGAAAAATCTAACAGAAATCCCTGCGAAGATAATACTGTCATCCGGTAAGACTTCAATACAGAGATAAACCAATTTGATTATATTAAATATAGTATAAAATACACACTGGTCAAGAGGACGCAACTTGTGTTTTATATGAGATAAATACCAATACATGTAATATCACTGTTCTCATTATATGAAGCAAACAGTTTTCAAATAATGTGTGATTGCACAGCAAAGCTGACTCTGAGATTTAATTTTAAAAAAAAACAACAGGAAGATGGAAATAAAATTACAATGGACTAGAAAGAGATCGTACTGAAGATAAAATTTAATAACAAATCCCGGACACAAAACGATGCTGCACTTTTGTTTAAAGACAAATTCAATTACACATTTATATGAGATACACTCCAAGCGATTGAATCTGGATGGTTAATCATGAACTCTTCCATATACAAACTAACTAAAGCTTATGCTAAAAATTAAATGGACATATTATACACAACTGCACGCAGCAACAGAAATGGTTGTTCATATATTTCATAAACACTTTCTCTCGTTGCCTTATGATTTAACGCGAGTTTGCTTTCTGAAAATAGGGTTTGACAAACAATACAACGTGGGACTGAACAGAATAAATCTTGTTTTCAAAGGTGACAGGGTGCTAAAACAAAATATCACCAAAAAAACATAAAGAAGTTGAATATTTCATGTACACGTATCTATGAAACACAACGTGCTTGTGCACAAAAGAAAAAAGGAAAACATAAAATAAAAATATGCATTAAAAATAACAATTTATTATTTATCATGGGGAAATGAACGTGTCAGAGAAAATATTGAAAAAAGAAACAGATACGCTTTCAAAAAAATTACAGTATAGTCGACAGTTTGACAAACAACCCAGCCATTTTTCATACATACATACATATTTAATAAGAAAAAACTGCCTGTAAGAGAACCTCTGCGCTCCTGAGACGAACAGATATCTTACGGATTAACTTTAATCTCTCCCTCTTGTTGATCGTAAAAATGATCAAGCAAATATAATGTCGGCAGTTGTCGCAACTCAGACCGATAACACGCCGTTCATCGGCTTTACAGCTTTATTCTGTTAATACTATCTCCTTCAACATAGGAGCGATGGTACGAACTGCAACCCACACACTGAAATATCGATACTGTTTTACTAATAATGACTGGTTATTTCACAGTTCCTGTTGAACTGTAAATATAATATAATAGTCTACCCAAGATAGTACATAAACAGCTATCACAGCTGAGATTCAGCCGCAGCACTGCTGAAGTTCAGAAAGTACTCTATTTCTGACTTTACTATTAATGCTCATTTTAGTCTTTCCCTACTTAATAAAATTCACTGCTATGATTGTCACTTAAATATCACACCTGTAATTATGACACTACTGCCACTCAAATTTACTCCAAGGCCTGCTGAGATTTTTCCCTTTGACCATCGTCACGCGTACTCTTTGTTAATGTTTTCTTTCAATTTCCTTACATCCCATCCGTGCCTTCAGCAAAGTAATGGCATCTAAGGCGATCGCCTCGGAAAGTAAATGTTTAACAGAGATCGTCGAGTCTTCACGCACATATATACAGACACACAATATACAGTAACAGAAAGAGTGTGAAAGAATGTGTGTTGAGAGAGAGTGAGAGAGAGAGAGAGAGAGAGAGAGTAAGTGAGAGCGTGAGGGAGTGAATGCGTGAGTGAGTGAGTAAGTGAGTGAATGAATGAGTGAATGAGTGAGTGAGTGGGTGAGTGAGTGAGTGATTGTGTGGGTGAGTGAGTGAGCGAGTGATGAGTGAGTGAGAGTGAGTGAGTGAGTGAGTGAGTGAGTGAGTGAGTGAGTGTGTGAATGAATGAGTGAGCGAATGAGCGAGTGAGTGAGTGAGTGAGTGAGTGGGTAAGTGTCAGTGAATCCGTGAGTCAGTGAGTGAGTAAGTGAGACAGAGACGAGAGAAAGACAGAAAAAAAAAACCGAACAGATGATGGAAGTGATAAGACTTCTCTGTGGAAAATCAACGGCTACGAGAACCCAATACATTCCCAGTCACACCCATAAAGACATGGTGGTTGGTGATCATGCCTAAGGAGTTCGTCTTAAAGCCACGGGAGCTTAAACATGCAAACAACGGCATTTGCGAGAGCCAGTGAGAAATGGCAAAGACTTTGTTTGCTTTCGATTAAATGCCGATTATCGCCCATTTCCTTCCCCGAGAGACAGGAATAACAAAATGGGAAGGCTATAAATAGTTGCCCTTGCCCAGTTGCTCAGAAAGTTTTGGAAACGTTTGCCGTCCGTTTTCGCTCCTTTTAAGTCAAAGTGATCTCTTGGCTATAAGGGCAAATAGAAGGGGGGAAAACATATGTTTGCCAGTATATTTGGCACTTGAGTCCAGATTACAGTTAACGACTGATACAACATCAGAGATTTCGGAACTACGAGTCTATATGGGAAAGGCAATTAATGTTACGAAGTGAATAATAATAGGTTAAGTCAATAAGGAGATAATTGACAGGATGCGAAGGAGGGAGCAAACAAAAAAAAAACAAAAAACAAAACAAACAAAATCCAACTTCGAGGTTGAATGAGTGAGTGAGTAGGCCTATCAGTCAAACAGTGAATGTCTGCGGGAATGACTATCAGCGAGATCGTGACTGAGTGAACAAGAGAATGAGTGAGTGAGTAAGTGAGTGAGTGAATGAGTGAGTGAATAAGTGAGTAGGTGAGTGAGTAAGTGAGTGAGTGGGTGAGTAAGTGAGTGAGTGAGTGAGTGAGTAAGTCAGTGAATGAGTGAGTGAGTGAGCAACTAATATGTGAAATGGATCGAGAAAGAGTCTGAAAATGAATAGGTGGACAAGGGCTGGATAAATTGGTTTGCGACGAGAAAAGGAGGGAGGAGGAGTGATAGAGGAGTGACCACGAGATACCACATAAACAAATGTGTTCTTTCTCCCATCCCTCTCCATGTTCACAATGTCATTAAGAATCATTGCCCCCTTTTCCTACTTTGCCACCCTTCAAAATCACATTTGTCTGATGACATGCAATGGCATCCATTAGAATGCATGAAAACAGGCTTGCTAAAAATGTCCGTGCTTAACCCATTCATGGGTTTCTGCTACGTACACAGTATCAAAAACGGTCTCCCTAATGCGCAATATTCTGACCGATGCCAAGCTGGAAAACCAGGTGCTGGTAATCTTCTACTCATGTCTTTTGACTTAAAAAATGTCTAGCCTGAACTGCATATAAATAATGTATTTTTGATCATCCATAAGCACATAAGCTTATAATAATAATAAAAATTTAAAAAGCAACTGTTTTGGGATATTTGTACAGTTTACAAAAGCATGCAATGTATTGTATATGCATCTCTCTCTATATATATGCTTGCCAAAGAGCTTCGACGTCCACAATATTAATAAACAACATCCACATATGGAAACAGATTTCCTGGCTTTCTGATGACGTAGCTGTCAATACACTCAGCATTTCCATACACTCTACACAAGTACAACATAAAAAAAAAACAAAAAAACTTCTTATTACATTAGATACAGGATTCCACAGGATACCTTCCACTCACTCCAACACAACAATAACAGAATGCACATATGTACATGTGATGAAAGAGCTAAAATACATGTTGTAAATAGAACGGTTGTTGCCTTTTAACACAGTTGGAAGACTGGGGAAAAAGTTATACGGTATGATGCCGATTTCCATGATGATTCTTCATTTTCGACCTTTGTAATTCAATTAAAATAGATATACATGTATAATGTTTCTGTGAGGGGAAAGAGAGGGGAGGGCTGGCTAAGTTGTATAATTCTGCAGGAGGAAATATTATCATCCAGTTGATAACTATCTTTTTTAATTTTTTTTTCAACCGTTCTGTATAAAGACAGTGATTGTGTTATTACATAGAGTGCTGATGTTCATTGCTGATATTTAACTCTTTAGTCGGTGCATCCAGCATCGTCTTGTAGTGTGTGTCAGTGACAACAATTACATTTGTAAATCTGAATTACCTTTCTACAATCACTCCCATATCAATACGTTTTTTATCAGTTGAAAATGTGTCAAAACATAACAGCCAGATCCATCCTCGTAGTACAGGCATTACAGTTTAGCAGAAAAACATCTCGCTACAATGCTGATATATATCAACCATATATATCGATAATTTATTCGACAAAAAAGAAAAGGATACAAAATACTATTTCACTAAATCATTAAATCCTCTTCGATGCATATCCTGCTGCCTAGAGCATTAAAACAGCTTAAATACCCCGAGCCCTATATGACCCATTGCCAAATAAGAGAAAATCCCATAGGTCATGTGATACAAGTAAGAAAAATAAGCATTTTGCAGA
>JBCEWB010130336.1:0-11246 GCA_039654565.1 Peronia peronii | reverse complement strand
ATATTTAACTTAATGTCTACAACTGAACATCAAGAGATTAATCCTTTGATGAGGGCAAATTTTTGCATTGGCATTGCAACTTTTATCCACCAGGCAGTGGACTAATGCCTTATGTTTTATTTATGTAGCAGCATATAAAGAGTATGCCAAAAAATGTATCCACATCTGAGGAAAATAAAAACTTGTATAAGTAGTTCTATAAATATAAATCTCTTTTTGAAGTTTTATCAAATTATGATAACATTTTGTACTGTAATGTCACACTTCAGTAACGCCTTGCACTATAGTGCAATGTTTTCTTTGCAAAAGGTTTTCATTTGCTTGAAGTGTGCAGACATTTTGTTAGTGAACTGTATATGTGATGCATCATGATGGTTCAGTTCACAAGGTACATTTTGGGCAAATTGAGTTATTGTGAAAGAGTGATCTCTCAGCTATCCTTTGCCACCAGTTTCATCGCTCAGTGACGTTATTTGACGGAGCTATGAACATCTAAAGCTATTGCACGCAGTTGTCGGAAGAAATCAAAATTCTGATAAATTCACTTACAAAGTTTTGTGTTATATCTCCTCAGCAACGGACCAAACATTTTTAAAAGTGATTTTTACCTAGTTTTGAGTTTAATTCCATATGTTTACATGGTGCAGTGATGCTTAACCCTCTGAACCCTGCCCTAATGAGCCCTACAATACCTTGTGCCTGGGCTGCTGAGCAAAATGTGCCAAAAAATCATACCCAGTGCACCCAGCTTCAGTTAGATCTATATAGTCAGGAATATTTCTTGTGGGCCGCAAATGACTATCATCAAATATTAGATCTATCAGTGGTGAAGTGAAGCTTTCATTTCACACTATACCTAACCCACCGGTGCATCCCTCACATTCCGCTGAGGACCACAGCCCCTTGCTTGTTGGTTGTTGTTATCCACATCTAGATCTAGATCTAGATCACGTTCAGACTCGGTAGTGGCACTAGATCTATCACTTTCTTTTAAATCTTTATCAGAAACAGGACAATCTTCATCTAATTAAGTTTCACCACTATCTGAATCACACAAACTGTCAACAATTGTGGCAGCCATGAACAGCTGTGACCTAGATCTAGGACTTTTCGTCCCTAAGATCTAAGATTCTACATCGTTTTTGCTACAAAATCACAGCAATGTGCATATGGATGCTGCCATCCTGACCTCATTTTAACTAATCCCGCACTAAATAATGTTAAAATGTCTGATTGGATGGTTATTTTTACACTGAGGACCTTCATTCTCACATGTCTTCTCACACCTCCCCATTTCGGTAAACCGGGAATATGGCCATTAGTAGAACTCAAGAATACAGATCGACCAGGAATACGGAGTCACAGGGTTAAAGAATAGGTTGGTGCAAAAATCCAAAACTCAACCATTTGACCCCCTCTTAGACCTTTCTGCCGTGCCCCATTTGCTTGAAACTGCCCAGTGTACTCTGTGGACCAAACCATCGTGATGAGTCACATATGTTAAACTTTCTTGTGGAATACATATATATGTACTTTAATGGCAAAGGTCTGTTGATAAACATGTCTGACCATACATATCAAACATAGCACTGTGGGGAACATCTTTACAGACTTCATATGTGTGTAAATTTTGTACAAGAGCATAGATATTTTCAAGACTGCTATTTTTCTCTGCTGCAATATTCAGTGTTGTATCTCTTAGAATACAAGTACAAGGAAAATAGTAAGTATATATATAGAAATGTCATACTGCCAGGTGTGAGCTTGTACGTTTATGAGAACTGATAGCGATAGTAGAGGACATGTATCCAAAGAAATATCATTTTTGTCATGTTTAGATAATAAGTTTTGTAAGAGATCATATATTCTTTCTCAAAACAGGTTTACAATTTAGGCACAGGCAAAGGCTCCTCAGTGTTTGATGTTGTCAAGGCTTTTGAGAAAGCTTGTGGGAAAAAGGTAAAGTATTCTCATTTGGCTGTAAAGTTTTGATTGCATTTATCATCAGAATGATACTTGGACCAGTGTCACATTTTTCTGTACCTAGTATGATTTATCTTCTTTGTTTGTGTGAGCCCATTATTTCATTTCACCTCCATCAGTCTTCTTGTTTTTTTTTTGACATCACCATAAATGTCTTAGAAAGACGTTATATAATGGTTCCTGTTTCCAGCATAGTGGCCATGAATTAGGATCCGCTGCTCTGTAATTTTTGTTTTGCATTGTTACTCATTTGTACTTATCTGTCTGTATTTGTATCAGTCTTCTATACTGAAATTTGGCTTTCTCACAAACTTGACATCCATATCTTTGATTTAGAAAAGTGTTAGATATATTATTTTTCTCACTTACAATTTTATGATCAAGCGAACTTAATCCAGTGTTGAAAGGACAACCTTTGGTAGGCAGTATGGACATCAGGCTGTACAATCAAGGTACAGGTTTGAGCTCTGGGAATTTAGTATGACAGTATTACTGTGTTTGTTTGGCATCTAATGTCAGTGTTGTTATCTTTGTAACCAGATCAATTACAAGATTGTGGCTCGCCGAGGTGGGGATGTGGCAGCCATGTGTGCTGACCCAAGCAAGGCGGAGGCTGAGCTGGGCTGGAAGGCACAATTCACTCTGGATGATATGTGTAAGTTATGCTCAAGGATAATCTGTATCTTGCTTTTTGTTTTATGAGAAGTCTGTGTTGTTGTTGTTGTTGTTTTCAATTTATTCAGTGGTTTCATGGAAGGAAGTAGGAACTGGGTGGAGGAAATTGCATGAGGGACCTTGAGTATGTCTTGATCTAAAACAATGAAGATGTTTTTGTGTCTATTGGTTTAAAGTTTGTTTTCTCTCGTCAAAAGTGTCAGATCCTCATGATTATAATAGCACCATAGTATTCATTGCAAGTGTCAGTATTTGCTACACATAAAGAAATAATAGAGTTTTCTTTTTGTCAGCTGGAGAACTTTTGTAGAAGATACTCATCGGAGGTGATAACTTTAGACTCCTAATGGTGTACTGTGTTCCTGCTAAAAGTAATCTAGCAGTCTCCACTCTTTTTCCTCTGTGCAAAGAAAATGATCAGGGTATTTTTGCTTGCTTTGGAATATGAGAGTGGTTATTATTGTCTGTTTTTAGTTAAAAAGCTTATTTTGTTTAGTCCCAGAAGGTTTTCATAATTACTTCCAGAATGTAAATGCATTTAATTTAATGCAATAATTTTCACTGATAACAATAAATATGAAAACAATAGAAATGCCAATAATGTTGTTTTTATAATTTTTGGATTATATTTTTGAGGTTGATGATGTATGTACAGTTTCATTCATTTCACTAAATGATTTTATTGCCTGATCTCAATTTTCCAGGCCGTGATCTATGGAATTGGCAGACCAAAAACCCAAATGGCTTTTCACAAAAGAATGGACTCAAACCACATTAACAGTCAAGGCCTTTGACCTATGCATCCAGTGGTCACATTATCAAGTATTCAGGATGCTACAAGACAAGAGGTGGTAGTTAAAAGTTATTTTGGTGTTGTTGTCCCCATAGATAAGTCAGTGTAGCTAATATCTGTACGCATTTTAGCAAATTTTCTAATTTCTCTGTAAATGTGAAAAGTGATACAACTTTGTGTTCCTGTGCTTCAAAAACTACTAAATGGATTTCCATGATCTCATGTTTGAAAGAAAGAAAGAATTGTAAAAGTTGTGTTTTCAAATCGCGGATTTGTATGAAAACAGTAATGTTCCTTGCATTATTTATAAAAAAGGGATTTCCTGAAAAATCCACTAACAATGAATACCTCCCTGAAATCGTGATCTGTGACATCGGCGACTTATTAAACAACTCAGGTTTGATATGAAAGGGGGTACATTCACTTCATGAGCGTGCATTTAATAAATCTAATGATGTAATCTTTGAAGTTTTCCTGGTTATGTTCACATTTGGTGTGCTAGGAAAGCTATAGTCAAATGCCAGGTAAGATAATTTATCCGTTTACACATTTTTTGAGTTTGGGCTTGAAGGGACACACAGTCATGTTTCAAATTAATTGTATGTTCATCATAAGTTGATGCACACCTTTTCCAGTTACTAGAATGGGTTCATTCAACTAGTTTGAAGAATTTAGATACCCCTAATTTTCATTCTCCATTTCAGCTGATAATAGGCTGCAATTGGGTCACAAGTTTGCTAGATGACCTCACAAGAAACTTAAGAGACAAATAATTCATGAAATATAATCACATAAAGAAGTTGTCACTTGCAATTCCAGGAGGAAGTGACCTCTGAAATGTTATTTTTTTGGTTAACTGGATATTTCATTTTAAAAATTATCTCCATCAATTTTCCTACATTTTTGAAACACATTTTAATGTGACTTTTATTTGCAATTATTTTCATGTAAGCCTTAAATTAATTTATATGTTACCTAAAGCAAACATTTAAATTATTACTTGTTTACATCCAGTTTTAAAAAAAAACATTTATGGCATAAATTATTGTATGTTACATTTTAACCTGATATCGTCATGAAATGGATGGAGATAGCACTGATTGCAATGTCCTCTTCCAGATCTGAAATGTTGAGATTTGTTGCATTGTTATTCTTTTTAAAATTGTTGTTTTACTTTTGTAACACAAATTACAAATGAAATCAATGTCATTTAGATCCAACTGTGTTTTTTTTACATCTGCTATGTTACATTCCACTGGGATATGTTGTGATAAATTCATATAGTTTACTATACACAACTTGATGGGTTATTACTTGTTTATGGAAATTTTAGTGGGAGTTTTATCATTACTGGTTTTATTGACGCTCAGTACTTTTTCATTTTGAAAATATATATGTATTTGAACATAGTACAAAAGAATCTCATGTCATTTTTATTCAATCAAGAGTTTTAGTGAGTAGCTTTACTTGGAACATGAAAAATGGAGTTGTGTATTATAGCTGAATATTGTGAAACTTTTTTTACATTTCATATCACTTTTTTATGTATCTATTTACAGGTATCTATTTTTCTATTTCAGCATTGCTATTAGACAGTTCACAGTGAAAAACTGGGTGCGCAATGTAGTGTAGTACAAGTCAGTTAAATATCTTATTTGTCATGATATCTGATTGTAAGCCCAGCAGGAATTTTTTTTTTTTTTTTTTTACTGTGAGGATTATCATTCTCTCCATTTACAAATAATTTCTTTGATAACTACATTGTTCACAAGAAAAAGAAGAAAAACTTTTATTGTAGTATTTCAATATTTAGTCTTTATATGATAGTGTTTAGACATTGCAAACATCATTTCCTACAGAAATAAACACAGAGAACAATTTTTGGTGGTCGTTAATTTAACAGAGGGAGACATTGGCTTTTATCTCCTGCAGACATCCATGCAATGAACTTTCATTTCACAGTCTTTGGTTTGAAATATAAAACCTGTCACAGTCTGATATATTGCTTTATCTGTGCACTTCCCTGATGAAGCATTTCTGAATATCTTCATCCTTGCTTGGTTCCTTAAAAACAAATCAGTTTGGGAGTTGTTGATTTTCCATTGAAACATGTTTTTGTCTCTTCAGTCTAGGCTTACATACATGCTATTGTTTATTCTGGGACATTTTTTTTGTGTCATGAATACCATGTTGGTTTCTCAAGAAAATGAACTTCATTGAAACACAAAGAAGGAGAATCAAAGCAAATCTCATTGGGTGAGAATAATATCCTGACTTTGCCTTATGTTAACATATTGTTCATTACTGCATATGGCTGTGTGCCAGTGCCAGCGGAGGATACAGCTGCGATGATCGTAGTTTCAACACTTCGTTCATTGTCATTTTCATCTACAGTAGTGAATTTCTAATTTGTGAAAGAATGAAATTAAAGCTTTCTTAGGTTCAAGTGAAAGATTAGATAATAGATGCACTCCTTTTACAGTTAATTTTGTTGCTTTTATCAGATTCATTTTCCATGACATTATCAGATTCTGTTGTTCTTTTATTCATGAAACAGATACAATTTTCATATATGTGATGTGTTATTGTTGCTACGTGTAATTTAATACTTGGTTGAAATAACAGTATACTCGGTAATCAATTTACAAATCAAATATACTCTATTTGTATTCTTTTCAAGCAAATCTGAGCAGAATATAATTAAGGAATTTCTGTCCCATTGTTTCTTTCACAAGATTTTCCTTGAATGACTGCCCAGCAGTGGTATCTGTATAAACAGATTATTCCTAAGAGATTATGTATGTGTTCGGTTATGAATGATATCCAATAAGTCAGTGATGTCTTTTGTAGCAGACATTATTTTGTTTTGTCTTGCCAGAGCATATTCATGTAATCTTTCTCAATAATTGAATATATCATTGCTGCTGTTTACTGTCCACATATGGAACATATCAGTAGTTTTCTAGCTAGAGTGAAAAAGTTTTTACAGATGTAGTTGTCACAGTACGTTGATAAATATCATCATATGGTCATATGTTTGTGTGGTACATGACATGTTGGGAAGAAAACGTCAGTTATAAATATGGCCAGTCCCTATGAAATTATCCTGTCCTGCACGTAGCACCCAATTTATTCTCCGCTATCTATGGATACACACACTTTTGCCCATAAATGGGTATAACACTGGAGTATTTACACATTTTGTCATTCAAAATAGTTTGAAATTTAAAGAAGGCATAGTGGAGGGACTATTCTTATAATTCCATGATAAAACAGGTTTGACCGGTTTTGGTTTGTATGCGGACAGGGAATGGTGCCGAGGATATATCGTTATACCATTTTCTTAGAGACCAACAACCAAAAATTACTTATCTTGTAAATGCAATGTAGAGCTGATTTCTCTCTCTCTTTTTTTTTCATGAGGAAAATATTTTATCTTTAGGTTACCATGGCAGAAATATTTTAGAAGGGGTGAATGATTATCATGGATGGCCAGCCTAATAAGTTTTTCTTTTTTTAATGTATTTAGTTTATTTTCTATGAAAAAAAAAAAACAAATGGGCCCTGTAGATTTGCTGACTGATTTGTTTCCTGATTTGTCTCAATTGTCAATGCATGATCCAATATTGTGCAAATTACCGTTAAAGATCTGCTGGGAATTTTGAGTAATTACTACATTTCTGTGACACAAAATGAAGATCTCATTCAGTTCAGTTGAACAGAATTTTTTGTATCTTTGTCCATGTGGTAAACATCAACAAATTTTTTTCAGGTTGCTTATGTTATTGACCACAATGGATTTTGGTGCCATTGGGTGGAAAAAGCATACTTTTTAAAAACTATTTTCTGAAAATGTTTTTATGTCTTTGGCTTCTTCATAAATTTCAGTGTTAAAAAATGTCTTTAAATACCCACATGCCATATTATAGTCAGAGAACGGGACCTTGTGGCTTTCGAACAAAAGGCAAATATTCTTTTTACATATTACGAAAGTTCATTTTTTAGAAAAAAAAAATCAAACAAGCAAAGTAAAGGAGCAGTATATCAAATGTAGTAAAATAACAGGATTAGAAAAAATCTGGGTTTGTTATGTGAAGACAATAATCTATTAATTCTAGTTTTCATATTCATATTTGCCATGAAATATTTAAATATTTTTAACAATATGCAGTGTTGGCCATAAATAGAAAATCAGAAAATGTCATCAAAATGTTGATAACCTATACAACGACAAGGCCTTAAGGAAAAAGCAAAAACTATGACAGTTGCTATTTCATTGAATCTCTCTTTTTTATTTTTTTATTATTTTTTTTTATACAAGATTATGAATCCATCCAGTAATATATTCCATGTTGAAAGATAGGAAATAGCACCTTGATATCTTGTTTGTTATTTTTAATCACTGTGATACCCCCATGTCAATTTTGATATTGAGCAGAATGGATTTACAAGGATCCTTCTAAATTTTATATTCTTGCACAGTAGTTCTTGAAATTGGCCACAACTTTGTTTTTTCTTCAAAGGGATTGTTCTCTATTTTATATATTTTTTGTTTTTATATTTTGTAGAGTAATAATTGCCTGAGATTAAATGCATGTGTTGATTGACTTATTAATGATACAATTATATCATATATTGGATTTAGTGGAAAATTGTTATGTGCATCATATACATGTACATGTATTATGTTGGTTTGATCGTGGGAATATTTTACAAGTTGCAAGTGCTTTAGTTTTTAAATTGGGAAGCTTTTTTTTGTTTATTTGTTTATGCCCATCTTTTATGCATATCTCATCCTATCTGACATTCCACAAGTGTCATTGGCACTGATTTTTGCTCATTTCACTCTCAGTAAGATCTGGAACTTAGTACCACAGACAGGAATCTTTACTGCCCTTTGGTCCAGCCACCAACAGATTCTAAGTCAAGGAACATTACAAAGGAAATATTCTCAGCACTATTTAAATATATAAAAGTGCGAAAATTGAAATAGATGCATTCATTATTTATTACTGTGCATAGAAAATTTGGCATGAAGGGAAGTATTAAAGCTGCTGTTAAAGTTTGCCAAGTTTACCATCACAACAAAGGCTTGTTTGGCTTTGTTTGTCTGAAATTAAATCAGTTTAAGACTTGCAATTTGTAAAGTTTTAAGAGTTATGTAGCTGTGTTTTTGTTTTGTTGGATGGCAGTTTATGGAAGCGTTATCAAAGCCTTCTTTATTTTTACCAAATCTTCCTTATTCACTTATTTTTTTTTCTGGATACTGATTGAAAAATGATTCGCAATATATGCATATGAAAAACACCATATATATTTTAATTATTGGTCCAGTGACTGATTCTTAAGTTTTAAGTGGATGCATTATAAATGGGCTTGTTTCCCTGTGGCTTCATAATTATTTCTTTTGGTCTGTCTCAGCAGCAGAATCATTCCTTGCAGAATTGAACTCCAGTTTGATGAAAGATTATATATAAACTTTCCTTGTTAGCTGTTCATATTGTAGTTTTTTATAAGTCGTTTTTACATTGTTTTTATTTTGATAATGCTTTACTTCTTTACTGATACATGTTTTAGAATCAGCTCTTCCTGGGATATTTAATAAACAGTGTACATCTTGTGATCTGTGTTTGTGTGACCATATTTTCTTCTAGTTATAAATTTTTCTTGGCTTGTTTTGTTGTCTGTAGATCTTGAATGTTTTGTATGCTGATGTAAGGAGAATAAATCCATCACAGTAACTGGCTGAGAGATGGATTGGGTGCCGCAGAATGTCATGCTATGTATGGGCAAGATTGCTATCACTGAAGTGTTTACTATGACAACCAGTTTCATAAGTTGACAATTTAACACTAACAGTGTGAGCAGAAACTACTACCAGCATACAGACTTCATTGCGATATCTATTGTGATCTAAAAAAGACAGTTCTGGCCTAAGATAGTTTAAGCCAAAGTTTTTCTGGCTATTACATTGCACATCGTTTGAACAGGACTTATAACACAATGTATAATAAGAGAGTTCTTGATTAGATTGGCCCCTTCACATTTGTAAAATCTAGGGTTAAATCAGTTAATGTGTACATGATATCTTTTATTTTTCTTTTTTTTTAAGATTTTCTTTGCTCACGTCCTCTAAAGTAAATTGTTCTGAACCAAACCTCATTGTATTGGACTACCATTAATGCCAAATTTGTCTATGAACTAAATCAACTGCTACCATGCTTCATTCAGTAAGCAAACCTTTGCTGAAACAGACATAAAAAATTGACTCAAATGTCAATGTTGTTGGTGCATGGCAATAATCACTAGCTGTACACATGTAGGTTGTTTTCATGGAGCCAGCACAATATGCATCATAACCTAAATTTCAGGCCATGTGGTCTGTGCATCATCAGTGCCTGCACACCTACTTTGTTTCATGACGAAATGTTACAATAATGGGTGATAATGATATTTTTTGTTTTTCATAATTTATGCCCTTCAGAAATGCCATGTTGGATCAGTGGTTGAATCAGAGGAAATTAAAACAGTCTGAAATTACCACCTCTCCATCCCACCTTCATCCAAGTCCGGCACATTCAAACACAGACAAAATGAAAACAAAAATGAACCCATGATGGGCTGGTCATTATCTCTGTATTACATGAATACTGAAAGTTAGTCATTTGTGCTGAATATTAAAAAATGCAATGTGATAGATCTAAACTATAAACATTTTTTTTTTTAAAAAGAATGAATGATGGTGCCGATTAGGGGGAGCAAGAAACAAACAAGGACTGCAACTGTATTACAAGACATTTATTTTCTGATTTAGGAATTGTATGCTCTTTCTTCCTGCTTCATTGCTATTTTATATTCTAAAGATCTAAAGTGATGTACTGCCTTAGATACGTTAATATATCTCGCTCAGCAATATTTAGGTACAATCAATTTCCATAATTTATATGATCAGGTTTGCACAAACATGTACGTGTGTATATGTATAGTAATATTCATTATAACTTTCTGTTCGTTTTCTCCTACACAAACTTTGATATTCAGCACAATTTTTATACAAGGTAGGAGGAAAACTAGCCTGAAAATTTGGAGTTTTGACTACAATATCAATATGTACTTATCCGCAAACTTTTTCGATTGGCAAGGATTCCTTGATGTATTGATACGCACTTCAAGATGTTCTGAGTCTACATACATCCAAGTTGGCTCATACGCCTCGAAGAGGGTTTATTGTGGTCCAGTGATCAATGCCCTCCTCCTGCTGCCCTTTCCTCCATCCTTTCCTCTTTCCACGCATAGTTACAAAGAATACACTTATGTAATAGATTCTACCAAACATGAACGTTTTACGTATCAATAGCCATATGTGGAACTCTTCATTGTCAGCCGAAGACGGAAGTATGCGGTAATTTTCGGAAGTCTGTGTTTCTTCGATCACGAGAACGAACGGTAGTGGGTCATATGAGGAGGACCTGAGTGAAAACAAAGTTCTAAGATGCAGGCAAATAGAGCTCCTCCCGGTGTTATGCCGGTTCCAACAGAACCTACGAAACGTTATGGAACACCTCTCGGAACTGTTTACTATGTAATAATCTATTTTGGTTTGTTCATATTGTGGTTAGTGGGTAAGTATCTTGTCAATATGTTATGTTGATTAGCCTAGTCAACGTTACAATAATCATTATTAGAATATATTACGAGATCTAAATGGATGTAATAACATTAACTCTACAAGTGCGCCGCCCGTATATATCCAACAGGTGAAACTCTCTTTATAGTGCGTATCCCGGATTTATAC
>JBCEWB010130326.1:0-11246 GCA_039654565.1 Peronia peronii | reverse complement strand
CATTTTCAAAAATTTCTAGAAAATTTTTTATTGCATACAAAGGGCTGAAAATACGTAACTTTTTAGATATTATGTCAAATAAGATGTTCACATAGTTTTATCCAGTTTTGTTAAAATTTGATGGACTAGATAGATTTTGAAGTTAGCCATTTTAGAGATGCCAAAATCCAAGATGGTGGCGTTGCTATGGCAACTATTTGAAAAAGTCAGTTTTTTTTCACTGTTTTCCTCTAATTTGAACATGCCAAATGCGATGGACAAGGTTAAAATAGCCTATCTTTAATAAAAAAAAAAAGGACTCCCGCCCCTTAAAGTGGTAAAACAACAATCTTTGCCAAGCAATAGGAATCATGGCCTTTACCTTTTATTGCAGTTGTAGAATTAGCCTCCCTACAGAAGATGACACCTGGGGGAAAAAAGACTTGTGATAAGGGTTCCTTTAAGGGTTATTTTATAGAGTCCACACACAAATAAAGTAGAGAAAATGAATAGCTGAATCTTAGATTTAAAAGCGGTGAGTCATGTCTGGAAAATGTCTGGATTTGGTTTGAATTTAGGTAAATGGTATGTCTCTCTCAGGGGGGCAAAAATTTCCAGACAGAAAAGTTGGCACCTGTAGATTCTACTCATATAATA
Source organism: Peronia peronii (assembly GCA_039654565.1). Lineage (NCBI taxonomy): Eukaryota > Metazoa > Mollusca > Gastropoda > Systellommatophora > Onchidiidae > Peronia > Peronia peronii. The sequence goes on along the minus strand of JBCEWB010130326.1, from coordinate 10,610 downwards.
ATTGACTTCTCAGCCCTGAATTATGTCAACTGTACTCACTTTTTGTTCTGCATTTTGTCAATTCAAAACTTCAATTCTGTCTTTTTTTGTTTTTTAAAGACAATGGGTTTTTTAAAATGTTTTTTCAAGTCTGAAAAGATGATTATTTTTCACAAACCGCTTGAAGAGCAAATCAAGCCTCTATATTACATGTTAAGTGCCTTCACGCTTTATAAGACCCAAATGCTCCAGGTCTTTCAATTTTCGAGTAGTGTCTTTTCATTATGCAGCATTTCAAGTCAAATTTTCAGCATTCTTTCAACTATGTTTTGCTAAAAAACAAAAAGTTGCAGTGTTGATTGCCCTAGCTGCTGAATACAAATAGACTTGCAGGGTTTCTGGATTGCCTTAGTACAGCTGATGTATCCATTGAATTTGTTTTTGAATGTACAAGTAATTTATCAGTGAGCTCCGAAAGTGCATCCTGTTTCATGAATTAGATCTGTATATCCAAATTAGTAGCAGATTATTGAATGCCTGTTCAAAATAATAGCTCAGTTCTTTTATTAGGCTTACTTTGCTGGTGAAATTCATAGAGCGGATGGAACAGATGTGCCCTCCAATGCACACATTCAAAAAGGACAGATCTGCATTATTTTTGTGAAAGTAATTTTCAGATCACACCATCTTGCAAGTTCTGCATCACTGAACGATGCATATAATGTGTGAAGAAAATCCTTGAATGTTGTAAGTCATAGTTACAGACTTTTGGATGTTTGAGTACCTAGTGGAAATGACTTATCCAGCAATTCTTTTTGTGATATTTAAGAATGACATATTCATGTGCTGTCAAGTTCATAGGATCTCTGGGGATTTTGCCATAAGATGTTCCACACGACTTAGGTATCAATATTTTAATTCATTTTATTGAAAATGGGCTAAAGGTGAAAAAATAAATAACATTTTCATACCGTACATGTAAAAGAGAAACAATGCGCACAAGAATAATTTGTATGAATCTTTTTGGTGATTCCTTCACAGACTATGAGTAGCTGAGATATAAAGATGGTAAAAGTTCGTTATGCTGCCAGAAAGAAAATTTACATTGTAGATTTAAATGCCTTGTAGAATTTTGTGATCAGCTATGCTATCATGTAGTCCCAAGCCATTATGATCTAAGAATGGAGAGGTGCTATTAATATTATGCTATTATATTGTCAAAATTAAATTAACTTTCTGCAGATGACTATTGATATATCAGTGAGAATTATCTTGAACACTTTTTTTGACATTTTTAGTAAAGTAGAGATTATACTTATATTTGACCAGCATAGTTAATGTCTGCAGTAGCAGATGAATGGCGGTCTTTATTTTCTGACTTATACCTTGAAAAGGAAAACAGAATGTTGTGGATAAAATGATTTTATTAAGTAGATATATTTTATGTAGTGGATAAAGCATTTTGTTTTATTCAGCATCTATAAGGTATTCTAGAACATTATTGCATAGATAAGCAAACTTTTCAATGATAAACTTTTCAATGATATCTATAAGTAGTATGTGACAGTACTATTAACTATATTGTTATTACTTGAATATCTTTATTTTCATGGACATCTCTCCCTTTCATTCTTGTTTCATGTTATGCTGTCCATTATCTTCTGTCTTGAATAATTTTGCTTTATAATTATAGGAATTCAAAATATTTATTACATTTTTAAATATATCAGTATTCTTAATATATATTATTTAAGTACTGTAGTGATGATATCATGACAGAGACTGCCTGTGACTTTTATCTGCATGCAAATGGTGTTCTGAAGTCATCTAAATTTTCAGGTTATGATCTAGTGCTTTAATTTTTTATGGATTTCCCAGTATATTTACACACACATGCACACACACATGCAAGCATGCACGCACGCACACACGCACACACTCATATATATTTTCTGTCATTATGTATTTTAATTATTGTTCTTTACAAGCCCAGAATATTCAGTGTGAAGTCTCCTGAAACATTTCATTTCATGGAAATTGATGCTGGTAGGAGGTGAGTGGAGATGGCATCCCAAATGAGTTTTAACTCCTGGTCAAAGTAGCTAAAGTATTATTTGTTGCTTAACTCCTTGTAAATATGCCAAAGATTTTAAGACAGGGATATCTTTTACCAGTTAATTTTCCACAGTGTTAAATGTGGATTTATTTTTTTCAGTGTTTATCCATTTGTTTTCATTTACAACAAATTTTTGGTTTATATTTTTGGCACAGTGCATTTTTGTCGTATTTTTATTGAGTTAAGTAAGGCGCTATGGGAGGAATTTTGGAAGAGGGAAAAACACCAACTTTGTCTTTTTTGTTGTTGTTTGTTTAATTGGTCTGAACATACACTTGCCATCAGGAATGGGAAATCATATTGCAAGGAACAAAAATATGTATTCCCTCATACCATTGTACCCAAATTTGATCTGTCGTTCTGTCCGTACAGGATCTATCATTTTATCGAAACTTGATCTAGCGTTTGAAAGTATAATCAATATCAGTAAGTTTAGATGCTTCAGCTTTGCTCCTGATTTATGACATCAAAAATTGAATGTGATGTTCTTTGATTTCAAGTTTTGTGGTAGTATAAAACAAAATATATTGTTAATTACTTCACCTTGTCAAGCAAGTAAAAAATGTGTAATATTTTATTTCCTATGAGACTTCTCTTTGTCTTGTGGTTTTGCTGTTCCCAGTTGAAAGTTTTTAGTTTTAGCCTTAAAATAAGAATGTATGGTTTATGACAAAATATAGCTTTAGTAAATCTCAGGCTTCTTTTCTTTTTTTTTTTTTAATCAGATGAACAGCAATCTTTTTTTTTCAGTTCTCAACATGTCTTAATGTTTTATGAGCCTTGATATTATAAATTGATGGACTCTTTTTTTAAAATTTTTTTAACATTAGAAGTTTTAACTTGTTCAATTTTCCCCATGTGTCCACGTTATTTTTGAATGGCTTGACAAACGTAAAAATTATGGGTTATTTCAAATATAGAATGTCTTGGTTTTTCATAATAAATCTCTTGCGCCAAGGGCAAATGAGTTGGAGTTGCACCAGGTGATTTCGAGCTACAGCCGTTTCTAACTATTTTCTGACTCAGGCTCAAAATTTAATTCTTTTTATTTTTCACAAAACGAAATTTAACCTTTTTTAACCTGAAAAAAAAAAATTATAAATTTTGGTATAAAGTTTGGTATCTGAGTTAGAAAATAGTTAAAAACAACCATAACTTGAGATCGCCCAGTGCAACTTCTGACTCATTTGCCCTAGGCACAAGACAAATAGATTCAAATCATTTAAATTACAAATGAGATTTAAGCAGATAATTTTGTTTTTGTTTTACATTATATTTAATCATTGCTGTGAAGTTTTACTGACACAACAATGTCAATTTGAAGTTGTGGTAGCACTAACAGATAAAAAAATAACTTTAATCACTGCATTACAATATGAAATAAACAAGTTTAAGAACATATAAAAAAAACTGCTGCACTGTCAGTGCACCTTTCTTAACTAGCTGTCAGTGTGCAGAGATTGTTAAATTTACATTGCCAAACTTTTCATATGGTATTTCAAAATGCCTCTGTCCTCCTTGAACTCTTGTCTGTCATTACGGCTGATCTTTACCAGCTTCTGTCTTTTGACGTCTTTGATGCTTAGGGAAAAACATGACAAACCCACCTTTTATGTGTGTTGACAGAGGATAGGGGCACAGAAGTTCACCAAGTTTTCATAAATTGAAAGTGAATCATTCATAGAAAAGTACAGTAACCTTGGATGATGGATCAAATGCATGCATAATATTTAAGACTAGTGGATAAGGTTATGACTTTTATATGCTTGACATCAGTTATCCTCTCTATTCATTTAGTGGTGTCAGTGGCCTAGCAGTTGGACCATTGGACTTGGGATCTAAAGTTCCTGGTTCGAATTCTGACTAGCCCAATATTTTGTCTTTGGGAAAGACAATTTACACACATTTCCTGACTCGACCCAGGTTTAAATGGGTACCTAACTATAGGCTGTGATTGATATTGTTAGACTGATAAGGATTTGAGCACCTAATAGGCAGCTGCCTTGTATGCTTCCCCGGAAGCTGAGAACGTTTATGTATGTCTTCTTTGGGTCTGTCGGGGTAATAATAGATTGTAAAGCTCTTAGAGCCTGTGCTGTATGGGGATAAGCACTATATAAATGCTCTTTATTATCTTTATTATTATTTCACTATTTCTTAAGACTCACGTTACATTCTGTAATACGTCTTTCAACCTCCTAGTGGAGGTTATCTCGAATTGTAAAGCTCTTACAGACTCACGTAAGATCAACAGCTTAACACATAAAGAACTTGCTTGAGACCAGGACTTAATGATTTTCCACATAACTCATCCAAACTTGACTTTTTCTACAAAGATTTCAAATCATTGATGGCAAGACTATTAGTCCTGGAATTTCAAGACGTCACTTTTAAGACAATAAATGATAGTGTCAAGAGTCTTCATGTTAGCCCATACATTGTTTCCAAATAACCCTCTTAATAACATGCATATTTTATTTTTACAATTTCTGACCATTCGATTGTCAAGACCATTACCCCTAGTCTGTCTGTCTGTGTCTTTCTGTATCTGTTTGTCTGTCTGCCTGCCTGTCTATCTGTCCATCTGTCTGTCTGCATTACAGCATGCATGGTCCAGTGCCGTAATGTGAGACTTAGATTCTGTGACAAATACATGTAATAACTTGTCTAAGATTCAGTGATAGATGATAATTTATAGCAGTGTCTCTTAGCAATGTAAATGAGCCAAATGAAGGAAATCTTCAAGTAGAATTCATTCCAGTTGTGTAAACAAGAATTACTGGATTGATGTAAAATATTCAACATTCAGGTTGATGCATTTGCAGTAACTTAGCTATAGACTGGAAGTCTTGAGGTATTTCATTCACTCATTATATTGTTATGTTAAGTCATTCTGACATTCAACAGATAGTATCAGTTTTTTTTTATTCAAGGATTTATGGAAAATTATTGGAAATTTGGTCAAAAAGTACACATACAAAAAAAAAATTAAACAACAAAAAAAAACCACTGAGAAAGAAAAAAAAAGTGATCAGAGTGAAAACCATAATATTATTATTAATAAAAGAAACAAATTGATTGATAACCATGAAATTATTTCAGTGAAGAGAACTCAAGTATTTGAGAGGGAGTCAGTATTATGGCATGAAAGTACTTGAGAGGGGGTCAGTGTTACGGCATGAAAGGGTCACTGGAAAAACAATTGTAGTCACTGGAGCCAATTGTGGAATAGGAAAGGAAACAGCCAAGGACCTTGCAAAATGAGGTAACATCTGTGGCTCAAATCCTCTGGGAATGTGGTTCAATGCAAACATCACAAAGAAGTATACCTTTTCAGAATCATCAGACAAAAAGATAGTCAAGCAAATGGTACTAGGTGAAGCATATAAGACTATAACAAAAGATCATGAGTTTTTGACTCTTGATTACACACATCACAAAGGACACATTTTCTTAACTGATATTTTCTTTTTTCCTACACAGAGTAACACTCAAATTTATTTCATTTCTTGTGCCATGAATATTCAAAATGTATAGGCCTGTAAGTGAAAAAGGGAAAACATTAATTTTAAAAAAGTGTCATTTGTGATTGTGCAATCAAGGGACAAAAACCCGCGACCATTTGTCACAGTCTCATAACTTCTTCATCTTCTTCTTTCATCTACCGCTTGTACCGGTGGATGATGCGGGGAGATACAGTCTTCTGGCGAGTGACCTGGCGGAGGGACATCTCATGATTTGTGAGGGTGTCTGCCACACAGTCGCTCCAGCTTATCCGGGGTTCTCCAGCCCAAGTATCTGGTGTTATATGCCTGGAGAGCTGGTTGGTTTGGGGCTAGTCTTGTGAGGTGTCATTCTCTGTTGTGTGATGTGATGCAGGACTGGTGTTGTTCCTACCATGTCTCTTATTATCTCATTTCTGATCTTGTCTCACCTGGTCATGTTTACTGCTTTTCTCAGGCATTTCATCTCACAGGTGATCAGAATTTTTTCTTGAGGGTTTTTGTTAAGGACCATGTCTGGCACTGGTATGTTTCAGGAGAGGGGCTAGTTGGAAGTTGACTGCGTTGGCTTTCTGAACCAGTGAAAAGGGGAAAGAGAGGAAGAGAGATTGGAAGAGAGGACAGGTAGAAACGAGTTAAAATTGTGCATAGCACAATGTATATGCACAATGTAAACACATTATTTGCGAACAAAAATGCTCACAAACTGTTGCATTTGGAGATGTTATTCTGTTCATTCACTCTTTAAACCACTTGCATGTCAGTGAATAAGATATACTCATTTTATGAAATGTAATACCTTTTCAAGAAAAGTAAAGCACACAAATCCTTGATCAGGGGGACACATTATCATGGCATGTCAAGACATGGAGAGTGCTGCAAAGGCCAGAAAGGAAATAATTGAAGAGACTAGCAACCAGAATGTGATATGTAAAAAACTGGATCTGGCCTCACAGGAATCTGTAAGGGTCTTCTGCAAAGATTTCAATGCTAGTAAGTCATTTTATGCTTCAATTTAACTTGATTTTTTTATGTCAGCCAACAACCTTTCCCTTCTGAGACTTTGAAACTCATTTCTTAGTATATGTTACAGCATCAGTAAGGGCATTGTAATTTCTGTTAGCTTATGCCTGGGTATTATTATAAAGGAGACAATATGGTAGTTAACATTATATTTATCTTTATCCTGTTGCATCTCTGTTGATTGCCCAGACATGAACTGCGAAGTGATAAAGTGAAAACGTCCCCATAATCCTGAGGTTCCGATGACCTTGAACATTACAGAAACCATGGAGATAATTATCACCCTGGCAGCGTGGGCTTCTTGCCTTGAAAGACACATTTTTTATCCCATTTTTTTAAAATCCCATGTACTTGTTGCTCAAAAACCTCAAATAGAGAGTGGGGAGAGGTGAAAGGCATCTTCTGTGGCTACAACAGGGACAAAAAGTCAAAAGGTGTGTATAAGATAGGACTTTTGTATGTGACTGTTCATCAAATGCAAGATCACCCTGCAAAACAAAGATTTATGACAGTGAGGCATATTTTTGTTCCATCAGTGTTTGAAAGTATGCATACCATTGTAGTTGTTACTTGTGGTGTTTGTTTGGTTATTTAACATATAAATTGTTCTTTCAGTGAGCATTTGATTCAGTGGATAACATGTTTTATCTTTAAACAGCTGAAGACCACCCAGACATACTCATCAACAATGCTGGAATAATATTTTCCCTGAAGTCACAGACCAAGGAAGGAATAGAAATGCATTTTGGTGTTAATCATATCATAGATCGTAGAATACCTAGATGATCCACTCCCTTCTTCGCCTTTGTTGTTAAAGCGTCCACGCATCACAGCTAGCGCAAGACCTATTTGTGCGGACAGCGATCCCATTGGCTCAGCATGACCTAGGCTAGGTTTATGTTGGTGATCATCGAACTATCTTTTTTTTTTCCTTCTACATTCTCTCTCTCTCCTTCTCTCTCTCTCTTTCTCTCACTCTCTCTCTATCTCTCTTTCTCTCTCTCACACACATAAACATAGAAGCTGTTTGTGTGTGCGATAATACAATAATTAACGCACTGATTTTACAGATCTAGAACACTGACAACAAATTGGTGACTTGTTATGTATAGTGGTGTAAGGTTACGAATCTGAGAGCAGGGGTGGTTTAAGTATATCTGAGTTTCTGAATTGCAAAATTGGTTGCCTTCAAAATGCATGGAACATAAAACAACAGTGCTGCATTTGTGTTTTCTTAGAATCAGTGAGATCTTTCCGCTGTGAATTTATCAACCATCTCTGACACCTAAAAGAGGAAGAGTTGTTCCTTGTGGTAAAATGAAAATAATTTTTCCTCAGAAAAAAATAGGAACTGTAAACATAATATAGATCCATATACATTACCAGTTTTAAAAAAGGCACACATTCACTCTTCCAAAAACTGCTTTCGGAATGTACATAGAACAATGAACTAAGTCTATGAATCTCCGGTGTTTGGAACTGGCTGGTAAACTGTGATTGGGAGTATTATATGGATCTATGACGTATTAAAAAACTTGCTAGGTTTAACAAAAATGATATTAGGCCTATCTTTTAAATCTCCTACCTGATGTTTGCTCTCTCTTTACAGGTAGAATTAGAAAAGTGAAAACACACAAAAATGATGTCTTAGACAATGAATTCTTTGAGGGACAGTTGTAAAGTTGTCTTTTCTTCCTTCATCCTACCCTTAATCCTGCCCCAATTCCTAGAGCTAACAGTAACACCAGTAAGTGGATAGTGTTAAAAAAAAACAGAAAAATGAACAATCATCTAGTTCAGATCTCGGCTACAGGTTGATACGTTGTGTCAAGGCCGCTAAAGGCATGAATGAGAACCCAGTGGGTCAACAATACTGTTCTTGAGTAGAGATCTAGACTAGACTAGGTTTAGCAAAGTAATTATCCTTAGATTAACGCAATGAATGTTAATTACCGGTCATGATATTGAAGAAATCTAAAGAAGAAAAGATTCGGATGATGCTGACTTGAATTAGTCCATCTGAAATTCCACAGTGTCAACTTTTTTAAGCGCTTCTTTGTAACAGAAGTGGCTATTGTTTACACAGCAGTACCGAATGGTCCACACATTCACGTAGGGGCGCTGCAGGCGAGCAAGGACACTATTTTTGGGGAGTGGATCATCTAGGCTCTCTACGATCTATGATGATATTGATAAATCATTTGCTATCAATCTAACTGAGAGATTTTCTTTGCAACAATGCCAGGATAATGTCAGTTGTGATATCCAAGATCACAAATGATAGGTGAAATACAAATGCAGCTTAGGTATCAGTCACATTGACACATGTTTTTAGTGTGGTCTTTTCTGTCTTTCTTTACAAGGAAACCTCCAGTCAGTTTTCCTTTCCTTGTCAATAAACTTCCACACATGAACCGTCATATTCAATTTTATTGAGAATTGCTACTGTGGTAGATTCCATCGTGATTTAAGTTTTCTGTTGTATGAATAGACCTGACGAGAAACCACAATGTTTGGATAATAGAAATACTTAATTATGTCATTTGATCTATATTCCAGCCATGCAGTTACTGACTTAATGTTATTGCACAGCACCACAGTTCTAAACTAAAATGTTGCATCAACTATTATACAGCTATACATTGAATACTGCTGGATTGTGTTTACTCTACTCTTACAAAATGATTATTTCTCATGTTCATCTCCTCAGGTCATTTCTTGTTGTCAAATCTCCTGTTTGACAAACTGAAGGCTTCCGCACCCAGTCACATTATCATTGTCTTTAGTCTGGCCTATAAACTTTGTGGAATAATCCACTTTGACGACATTAATCTGGATGAGAATTACAATCTCTATGTTGCTTATGCACAGAGCAAATTAGCTAATCTTCTTCATGGTTTTCCATTATCCAAGTGATTGCAAAGTAGGACTAATAATAAGGATAATAATGAGTTATCCGGCATAGGAGATCAATCTTTATTTTGTTTTGAGCAGGGAAATAAATTTTTTGACTGTCTCCAACCACTTTACTGGTGATATTTTTAAAAAATCTTTTACAGCAATGATACTTCAATTTCCACATCTTACTATATGGATATGGTGTGGAAAAAAAAAGGGTGAAATGTTTTCTGCTCTTCATGAAAATAGATTGACATCTTATGTCAAATTTATATAGGTCAAATGCTACATAAAAGAACCTTGAGTACTTTGCAGAACTGTAATGCATATGCCACAATTAAGTTGTGTGTAAAGTTAAACAGGATATATCATTTCCACTCATGATTCCTTATCATAAAGTTGTGACACAGTCATTATCAAAGCAGCAACGATGCAATGTGACCTTGGAAGCAAAACATATGGAAAGAGTGGTGTATCTTTTTTCTTTGGAGTCAGAGGTGGCTAGTTTTATCTTTTCCTTTTCTTTGGTAGAAATGTTCACCTCGGTGCTCAGCTTATTTGTGATGTCATATTCTTTTTCCCTGAAGCTGATCCCATCTTAGCTTTGTGTATTTTGAATTCACTTGTTTTTGTCCCTCTGTCTTTCCTTGACTGGCTCAATGGATGAGACATCATATTAAAACAGTGCAGATATGGATCTGTATATATATATATTCATATTCAGCTGCTGTGATCAAGCTGTATTGAAATATTAGTTATAATCACACTGAGTTTACATGCCATGGAAAACTCAAGTTTAACTGCAATTTTAAAGCAGATGGCCATGGTAAATTAAACATAATTATTATGTATTGTTAAGTATCTGCTGCTAACCAGGTGTCACAAAGACTGTCTATCAGTATCTGTCTACGTCAAATGCAGTAATAATACCTTTGTCTCTCTATCTGAAAATCCATCTGTCTGTCTGCTTTACCTACCTACTCTAAATACAAAATCTAGAAGGAATTCACCCATCATCTCTTTATCTATTTGTCCCTTCAGCCTACCAGCTATCCATCCACTCATCCACTCAACCATCCATCCATCCATCC
>JBCEWB010130315.1:0-11246 GCA_039654565.1 Peronia peronii | reverse complement strand
CTCATAACTAAGTCATTCATATATATGCTATATTCACTACATTGATTAGAAAGATCTGCAAAATGCTTATTTTTCTTACTTGTATCAAATGACCTATGGGATTTTTTCTTATTTGGCAATGGGTCATATACACACACACAGATCTATACACATACATGACATAGGCTAATTTTATTTTTTTTAATGAACATTAAGGATTAACTCGGGCAACAAGATAAAATACTCAGAGGTTTATTTTTCCTAAATATTTCTCTCTAGCTCTAATCTAGATCTAGTAATAGAATCCAAGGCCCTTACAGACCTATAATAATCAGTTTTACTCCTGAGGCTATTCAAAAAGGGAACATACTTGTGTTTTTATCAATAACAAGCAGATGGGTAATCCTCTCTTAATGCTGCTGTACACTCCCGTGCCATGATTAACACACATCTGACCTTTACCTGGGTAGAATCGATCGAGTTGACTTCAAATTGTATCGGTGACCCAGATTTACCCCTAAAACCAATATTTTTTCAAAACTCCCTGATAGACACTTATTCGAGCACATGACTGTTGGCTGAAAAACAATACAACAGGCAGCAATTGACATTTTATGACTAGGTCTATCACGCGTGTGGCTTGATGTTCGGGTTCGATGTGTTCCTGAGATGCATGTTTTTTAATCAGTTACAAGAAATATGCAAATGAAGTGAAAACAGATCTAATTTTTATCAAAGGGTCAATTTTAGTTTAAAACAACATACTTACCTTGAATTCACATGAAGTTGGTCCCAGGAAAAACGATGTTCTTCAACAAGCTTGATGTGCAATGGTATCAGTTTAAGAAAGAGTACATATGGCTTTTGGTCTAACAGGAAAAATTCTTAGCTGATATGGATCTAACAATAGTTTCACCTTCATCAGAGGATATGATTCTGATTCTGGATATTTTCAAAATATAGATGGCCAGAGCACATATGAAATTAACCTCTGTGAACCACTTTACTGCTACCAACAGTACATAATACATCCAAAAATCACACTGTCATGTATGGGAAAACATACATAATACATCTAACAATCAGCCCATCACCGGCCACCCCTTCTTCCCCTTGGATCAAATATTCTGATCACTGACCAGTTTTGCGCATCTATATCCAGAATCTTTTGAGTCATTGCAGGCTAATGATTGGCAGATGGCCTTGGCAGTGAGTCCCCAAATTAGGCATATAATATGCTAGTTCATGTAGTACATGTAATAAGCCACACTAAATAGCAAACAGTCAATATTTCTGACTCCCAGGAGGAAAGAAGATGGGTGCACAGAGGGCGCCCACTGAGTGTGAGTGTGAGTTAGCTTTGGATAGAATGTGGGAAATGAATACAGTAGCAGTGAAGTGGTTAGGGCAAAACTGAAGATTACTACTTCTTACTGACTAATCTTTTCATACGAGCACGTTTGTTTATTTTGAAATATGCAAGCAATGAATTACATTGCTTTTTTACATTTTTTACATTAATTTTTCTTCATTTGAAACCATTCATAAATCCCCCAAAAAAACACAATGGTGTTTTGTAAATAAAGCCTTGAAACATGTGTCTGCCATATTATCTGTTCTCTTCCATTCGTAGTCAGTTCTTGTTCCATTGAGCTTGTCTTTTAGGGGCACCATGTCTGAACTTTTTTTATTGTGTGAATTTATCTTTACCACACTGGCAAAGAATTGTCCCATTATCTTTTTATATATATCTGTAATATTTCAGTTATTTTATCATGAAAACCTTAACTGGTTTCCTCTTGTCTGTTAATTATGGAGTGATTTTTCTCAAGGCCAGGTGACATTAATCTTTCTTGCCTCAAGCACTTAAATAAGCCATCACCTAACTCCCTTAGTTATGATCTTTCACATTTGCTAAGAAGTGTGGATCTCAGGATTTACCTCTGTTGTTCAATGTATTGATATTGAAAGATATTTATGGGAAGAAAATTTCATTTATAATTATAGTTATATTTCGTTATTGAGTTTTCAACTGATGCAGCACTGCTTGAATGCTTTCTTCATGTCTGCCCAGATTTGTCATGGATAAATGGGGGATGACTAGGAATACACAATAAGGAATCATGAGTTTAAATGAGAAGACATCTGAATGTTTCTCTGTAATTAGTGAAAAGATTTCATGAGCAAATGTCTGAATATTCCTCTGTAATTAGTGACATGGTTGTACATCCACCTGTAAGGTATATACTGTTCTGATTTATGGGTTGTGCTGATGACACTTTTCTTGAAACTCCCTCTATCTGGATTGGCGTCATGGCAAAAATAATTCCGATGCACTCTTTAATGTTGTGTGCACCCACTTTTCTTCTTGTTTTTTTGGGCTTGCACTGAGATACTGTCTTGGCCAGGCCAATGGATCTTGAAACATGGCACACTGAAGTTTGTTTCTTTCCCACAGTTGTTGTCAGGAGTTCTTTGTAGGATGTGTCATGATGTTCCAGGCTGTTTCATTGGTGATATATCCCAGAATTTATGAAATCATTGTATCTCGATAGCTGGATATTTAGCAGTAAGTGCCCATGTAGAAGAAGGTGGTGAATGCATTATTTTTATTTTGAATCTCAGGCTGATATGTTAGGCTGTGTTCATAGAGGACACAAGAAGCGCGTCATCATTCATGCGGGTAACCTCGCGCCGAATCGCCAACACATATAGGCTGTCTAGGGTGTTCATAGTGAACACGACAGATACAAATGCATGGAAGCAAAGTGAACTATTGAAACCATACGGTGGAGCAAACTTCTCTCTCTTGGAGGAATGTTTCAACAAAAGATTGTCTAGAAGTAGGAAAATCGTTGAGCGTGCCTTTGGAATCCTAGTCTCAAAGTGGCATATGCTGAACAAACCTTTTGAAACAAGTACTGAACTTGTGGACAGCATCATAAAATGCGTCTGCGTTTCGCATAATGCAGTCATCGATAGATATGGCATGGACTGCAATAGAGTTCCACAAAATTTGAGAAAATTCCATCAACCCGCGAAAGTTTGTCACACTTCTTGGCGTGACCCTGTTACAGTGGGTTGGAAATTTATGATGAAAACTCTCCTCTATGAATGACAGTTTCATAGCCAATTGAACCTAGATACTCTCCAAACAATAATAGTAGTGGATAGTGTTAATAATTATGTAGGAAAGAGACTGACGTAGGTCTGGGCTAAAATAAGAACCTTCGGCTCAGGCGGGAAATGAGTCAAAATCTTGTAAACAATAGCTTCGCCTTCATTTTACGAAAAATGTCCTTAAAAAAATATTCTAAAATTAAGATGACTGTCCACCGGCAACTAATCAAATACATCAAAAAAGTTGAAAAACAATATCAAGAACTTGGTATTGAGATAATAAAGTAAACTGATCTTGCTGGCCAAATTTTCGAGCCCGCTTGGGTATTGCTGTACATGAAAGGAAATGTTCATTAAATGATTTGTACAGGAGAGGCTTTACAAAGTTGTTTAAAAAGGAAATAAAAAAAGTACATTGTTAGAACAATTAGATCTTTACAACTGCTGATTTACAATGGTCAAATCAAATGAATATATATAAGATTGTTATTCTGTCAGACTGTTTTATTCGTTTGTCATATATATAGGTTTATAATATTTACTGCTAAGAGTGACATCACCAAAAATTGTGTTGTCTTTCACTTTGGAAACAAATTGTGTTCTCCTTTTGATTATGCAATAAGGCCAAAATCATCAGGTCTAATACTGAAGGGTGAATTACAGGAATACCTTACTAAGTACATGAACAATAAAACAACAATCCAAATGCATAGTTGTCGAAATCTCTTGAAAAGGATATACAGTATTCCCTACAAAGTGAAATAGTTTTGGGCGGAAACCAATGCACTAATTGCTAAAAGGGAGATTTCTTAAAAAGGGTTCTTCTATATTCAATCCCTCACACTGAATGACACTTTAGGGTCCATATATCTGCTTTGACTCTAGCTCCAGAAATTCCTTTGGTGAACTCGACTGTAGACCAGTAATCCTCATATGACTTACACTGTGGTCGGGAAGATTAAAATGATGCCCTATAGGGTATGTTTCAGGGTTTGTTTTCTTTGTTCTAACGCTACTGTTGTGGTTGGAGAATCTTGTACGCAGTGCTGAAGTTGTCTTGCCCACATGTTGTTTCTTGCAAAGCGTACATGTGATGGCATAGATCAAATTTTGGCTACTGCAGTCTAAAGAACTTTTAATGTAATGTTTTTGTTTTGTAGCAGTGCTGTAGATATAGCAACACACAGTGGCATGAGGGCAAGTCATACATTTTGGTTTACCACAGGGTCGGATATAATTCTGAGTCTTGATGGTGTTACTTGAACGTATTCTGACCAAAAAATTGGATAAACTTGGAGGAATTTTCCTAGCAAAAATTGGGGAATCCTTGAACATTTTTTTCATCTTCTCTGATTTGGTAAGGATGTGTGCATGTTTGTCATATAGCTCTCTCATGTTTGATAGTTTCTGACTGTGTTCTAATACATATATAAGAGGTCGGTCTGTGTTTTTCTGTCTGTATCGCAGTAAGTCACTTCTATCCATAGTAGCAATGTTATGGAAGATTGGTCCAATCATATCTGGTCTATAGCCATTTTTGAGTAGTTTTGTTTTGAACTCTTGGCTTTTTTTGGAGAAGAGATCATTGTCAGAGCATATTCTTCAGAGACGAAGAAAACCGCTTTGGACTATGGATCTAAAAATGTGTCTAGGATGGTCTGAGGAGGGATGTAAGTAGTTGTGAGCGTGAGAGATGATTGTGTTGATGCACTTGATTGCCTGTATGTTTTCAGTATTTTATGAAATTATTGTTTTTCATCATGACCATGGACTTCAAGATCAAATCTTATTTAAGAGCTACAAGATTATTTATGAGCGAGACGTAAATGGTTTTAAGAAACAGGACCTTATTGACTTGTGTCGAAGTGCTGAGAGTCTGGGCATTGAGTTGGATTGAGATAGTATTTTGGCGCATAAGATTGGCACCCGAAAGGCGAAAGTGACAATGCCAGTTAATAGCATAGTCATAAATTAGCCCATTCCTACCCAGCTTGATGTGTCGAATGACTTAAGCCAAATTCTAATGTTAAAAGCATCTGATATCTTATTCTTACCTTGCCTATTTCGAGAGACTGCAAATGCCCCATGTTTGCCTCACTTCCGGGTTGGAAACTTACCTCCGGTCGGGAAACCCCGTTGAGTTTGTCCCAAAATCTTGTGGAACTCTATTACACAGAGGTTTCATGTGGAAATTCTGCCATCGATTGGGATTGAAGTGGCAGTCCAAGCAATCATGCTAGGTCAGCAAGAGATACTTCTACGGCATATTTTTCAAACCATTCATTGGTTTACAAGAAAACATAAAATGTAAACATGTTAGAAACTAATTGCCACATTGTCATACTAACAAAACATCAAAACTTCAATCATAAAAAATGACTGTGCATTAAAAGATAGATAGCATAGACAGACAGACAGACAGACAAATACGATGTAGATAGATAGAAACAGAGAGTATGTGTTTTGTGAGAGAGAGAAGGGGGGAGGCACTTATGGCAAATAGGTCATAATTCACCTGGGATACTTTTGAAAAATGAGGGATTTTAATTTAAATAAATTTTCTTTATAATTCTTTATCAATTATGTTCTTCAATAGCCACTAATCTCAGTGCATAGACTAGATCATAGTGTGATAGACATACAGTCCGGACAGTGGAAGAAGTAGACTAGTTTCTAACACCTTCTTTGTTTGAGAACAAGTGGGACGGTGTTCGTGATTGGTTCTGTGTATATCAATGAATTAAGATTAGCCTCCTGACTGGTCAGTTGTTTTCCTATGGTTGGTCTGGCTATTTTTAAACATTTTAGTACCCATGCAGTTATCTGTAGTGTGGCATGGCAATACCATGTTTTCATTCAACAGTAATATTGTCACGTGGAAATTCACTCGACATCAGAATGCTGAGCATTATTGATGAAATCATACACCAAAAAAGGTAAGGAATTGAGCGATCTAATCACAATTCGCACATACAGTGGGGAAAGCTGTTTTTATTTGCCTGGATAAAACTTTAACTAACAGTAATGATCAGTTAATCGTAGCAGTCTAGTTTTTGTCTCCAGATGACTGGGCTCTTAGGCGGAGACCATGTATTTATAGTCAGTCAAGTTTTTGGTTGATGATGGGGATTTCAGCTGCGATTGTCACTAATTTTGTTTTCACTGTGCTGATTTTCATGTCATATGTAACTGATGTATCTTACAAGCTCTTCAAATTCGTCTTCCCTTCCTGCTGCTCTATCACTGTCATCAACAAAACAGAGGTTTGTTATGGCATAGCCTTTGTTTCTGACAGTTTGTATATGTTCTCCAATGAATCACTCAAGATCCTCTCAAGAAAGATATTGAATAAGGTAGGGGACAAAAGTCAACTTTCTCCTATATCAGCTGAAGATCTGTGGAGCTGTTAATGAGAAATGAGCTGCTGGCATTATGGCAAGCCTAT
Organism: Peronia peronii; assembly: GCA_039654565.1. Lineage (NCBI taxonomy): Eukaryota > Metazoa > Mollusca > Gastropoda > Systellommatophora > Onchidiidae > Peronia > Peronia peronii. The sequence continues at coordinate 4,702 of JBCEWB010130315.1, read as the reverse complement.
TCAGCTGTATGAACAAGCTTCTGAAACATAGATATTCTGCACTGGAGAAGAAGGAATTGCATGTCTTTTTCATTTACCTGTGATCCGAGAAAAATGCCATTTTCAAAGCCAAAAAATGAAAAAAAAAAGTACAGCTCACGAACAACAGGGTGATTCAAAATGACCACGCCATAATCATTACGTATTTATTCAGTACTAAAGCATTGCAATGGACTGAATCAAATACACCAAAATCATCACATGATATTTCATAAAATGAAAAACAATAGAAAACTCTAGCTTGGACACATGTGATGCACATACCTTCAAGTTTTTATTTCATGTTTTACAAGTCCTCCTTGCTGAGGAGTCGCCATTTTGAGTGTAAATAAAAACGTCATCTTCCCACCATTCAACGGTGCCTGAAGGATTATGTAACCATGGTGGTGAAATTGACACCTAGTCAAACTTGGATAACTCCTTTATCAAATGACCACTGATTCAGTCGTTTACAGTGCTTTAGAACTGAATAAATGCGTAATGATTATGGCATATTCTTTTAGAATCACCCTGTACATCAGATTTTTACGTTTTCAGATAATAGTCTGCATAGCCCATTAGGGAGCATACATTAACATAGGTCTAAAAACAGGGAATAGGATTCGTAATTAACCTAAAGACTTTTATAGAAAAAAAAAGGCACTGCTCACATGGATAATCTCCAGATCCTTGCTCCATAATTATAATACAAACATGACAAATACAAGATCAATGTACAGTGCGAAAACCCGGTGTCACTGCATTTATCAAAGGTCACAGTGAATAAAGTTGACATAACTGAACACTATTTATTCTACCTCAGCCTGCCAAACCACCATACACATGCAAAAGTTAAACAGTTTAACTTTTAAGGCCCCTATGGATAAGTCTATTCAGCCCAGTCACATAACTTTCCAAAAAGGGTGTACTAATAATGATTAAAAACTGAAAAGGAGGTACATGTATTAGTTGTCAAACATAGGCTCCGAAAATGATATTTAACATTCACATGACATTGATTCAAATAATGTTCTGCTGGATCATCAAGTGAGCATTTCAGACTGGCCTCTTATTTAGTAATATCTTTATGTGCAGCAAGAATAGATTTTTTTTTTGTAATTTAAAACCAAATTGCAAGGAATGCAAAATAGGTATTTTGCCTCCCGAGACATGCATGCACTCCTTATACTCAGCATGTTGCTCAGCATGGACGCAGTTCAGTCCACTTTCAGAAGTTTGTTTTGGTCTGTAGATGAATTTCTCTTCAGTTAGAGATTTAGATCTAGGCTCTAAATATCTTTCAACTATTGACCACTTCTATCACTAAATCTAGAACTAACAACTAGATCTAAGCTATGTGACAAAGAAAGAGCAAATCACACAGTGGTCCTCTTCGTTGCAACCAATTTTTCTCTCCCCGATACAACACTGATTTTTGCTTGGATGGGTAGCCATTGCATCAGCCCAGTCGACATTTACAGGGTCATATCTTCATATTGGCTATGTCAGGCAGGCCTAGAGTTGAATTTCTTTGCTGGAAGCCCTCCTCTCTTCAGTGCTTTCCCCTTATCCCTTCTTCTATATGTATAGTCCCTCTCCATAGCAATAGGCCTAAATTCAGATTTAAATTATGTAGATCTATATCTGTTGAGGACACGAAGCCAGGCCTGATCATTGTCACTACTTGATCTCGATGTCTCAGAATCCCCATTCTGGCTCATTCACATATTCTGACCCAGAATCATCATATTCGTCACCTTCCGTCTCCTCACCCAGCAAAATACCCGTACATGTATTTCGAATTTTTATTTTTAAATTAAAAAAGGGATACAGGTGGATTTTTTGTAGATCTAGAGGTAGCTTTGATTGGAGGAGGTGAGCAAAAACCATGGTGAAAATGGATTTCGTCTGTTTGCAACTAGAATATTTTTTCCAATGACTGTGGCTTACTTACAGTAATTCCATGTAGCTGATACAGAAGGTCCATTTGATGGCAGTAGCAATTATTGTGATATTGTTTTCGTGCTAGGTAAGAAAAGTCCGCCAAATTAAAAAAGTCTCAAAATCAACAAAGAATTTCTATTTACTTCCATTATTAAAATGTACAAAAATGCCGAAAAAATGCTCCAAAATGGCAAAAAATTCCAAAACAGCAAAAAGCAGCAATTTGTGCGGCAAGTAGGTAAAAATGCGGCTGCATGATGTGCAGTGCAGCCGCATTTTTTTTGGATCATAGATTTACTCAAAGGGCAAATGGACATGCTTTGCATTGAAATGCTTGCTCTTCAGAATGTCAAGAATAAAAAATATGTTGTACCAAAAAGAACAACATATGAGATGAGTAGGTGCTGTAGCTTTTATTGGCGGAGGTGAGCAAAAATCATGGTGAAAATGGATTTCGTCTGTTTGCAACCAGAATATTTTTTCCAATGACTGTGGCTTACTTACAATAATTCCATGTAGCTGATAGTACAGAAGGTCCATTTGATAGCAGTAACAATTGTTAATTTCAGACCTGATGTTAAAGGAATATTTTGTTCATAATATTATAGCTAATGTGCTAGCATTCTGTTTGCCAAGAGATATATGATAGTTATTTTTTTTGGAATGACAGGTTTTTTTCATTTAATTCTGCCTTTTTATTTTTTGAATGACAGGTTTTTTTCATTTAATTCTGCCTTTTTATTTTTCATCATTGATGTCAAAAACTAAATAGCTGACTTCTGCATTCTCAGGTGCTACTCCAGAATACCTGGCAGGTCACTACATGTTACAAGGTGGTGCAAGTTTCCTTCCCGTCATGGCATTAGCACCACAAGAAAGAGAGAGAGTTTTGGACATGTGTGCAGCTCCTGGGGGAAAATCCAGTTATATTGGTATAACTATATTTATAAATCAGGGATGCCAAACTTCCGACTGTAGTCAGAATTCCGACTTTTTGGTTGCCGCCGACTTTCCTACTTTTGGCCGACCAACTGCCAACTTTTACTGTAGGCCTACTGAATCCACAAGGCAATCACGGTTATATAATGATTTGCAATACGAATTGCACACAATGACAGTGAAACCGGAAGTACAAAAGAGTTATCCTCATTCCTCGGACGATTGTCGGACTGTTATTCGGCAGCTATTTGAAGATCGAGATCGAAGTTTGCAGCGTGTAATTCCCCACAAAAAGTCACACCCAACAACATACAGTCGAATGGACACGTGAGGGTTGGTGATGGAAAATCAGCACATCAGAGTACTGACAAGCAAGACAATGTGCGCATGATCTTAGAAAGACTAGTGTAAGAGGGCAGCTGTTCATGATCTAGATCTAGAAAATAGATCTAGTTTAGTTACACTTGACGATTATGATGACAGCACTGCCTGTGGGATCTTTTTAATTTTAGTTATTGGAATTTCCACTAGCTGTATAATTTTATAGCCCCATCCCAAGGTCTTGTGAAAACTTACAAACTTCTTGTAAAAGCAATGGAAATTTCTAGCATGAAAACCTTAGATTTTTTAAAAGTATCTTACTTAACCGGTGATAAAATAGGGGAAGGGGGTGCAAAATTTTCCTACTTTTTTTGTGACACAGTTTGACATTTCTGATGAATATATATAGAGATCTGATACTTTTAAATAAACTTGAAAATTGATATCCTCTGTAAATTTAGGATTAATGCACTATCTTCCCTCTATTAAAGAGGGGCAGTCAAACCAAAAGTGCATAATGCATTTTTGTATTCTAAAACAGCATAACCAGGATTAGGGTATATCAGATAAGCTCAAATGTACAAGTGAGTTGAATGAAAGATGGAAAAATTTTTAGTTATAACTAATACAATATGAACTTGGCCCCAAGTTGTTTTCCATAGACTGATAAGATTAGAGAACAGTTCCATTGAGATTCTTACTGAAGATTTTTGTGTACAGCCTCAGGGAGGTACTTTGCTCACCATCAAGTTTATTGTGAAAAATCTCTTCTGAGGCGAGAATTTTTTGGTACTTTTCAAATTCTAAATTGTTGAATTTAAAGTTTAAAGTATTAAATTAGTTATCATGATCCAAGCTGTCAGGTCTTCCTGACATTTTAAAAATTTTGTTTGTTTTTTTTATTTTTACAGCTGCTCTTATGAAAAATACAGGGCTATTGTGGGCAAATGATGCCAGCAAAGAAAGATCCAAAGCTGTCGTATCGAATCTACATAGATTAGGAATCGTCAACAGCATTATTACAAACTATGATGGTCGAAATTTATCAAAGGTATATTTAATGTAAATGTGATATGCAAGTTTGGATTAGATGTCAATTGATACAGCAGTTTGGTTTTAGTACAGAATCAAACAATCAAGAGAGTTTGACCACTCACAGATGACCAACTTTAATCAGTTCTTTGAAATGTAAAGCAGTTGAGCAAGATGACACATTCAGCACTCTCTCATGGTTTCTGAGACCAATGTTAACTTACTAGTCATAAGTTTAGTTGCAAAATTTGTTTGAAACCATGAGAGCAGTTTTACAGGATGACTCCCAGTACTATTTTATGTACTTTTAAAATAATGAATGAAAGGAACATTTTGTTCCATAACTTGTGTTTTTGTGAGACTGAAGTCGTGGAGATTGTTGCTTGGGAGGGGGGGGGGGGGGATTCCTGGGGGGTCCTTTTGGAACCCGCTGGGGGGAGATGATTTT
>JBCEWB010130305.1:0-11246 GCA_039654565.1 Peronia peronii | reverse complement strand
TCCGCATTCACCGCCTGATCGCCACTTATTACATTACGACAAACACCCTTCAACATCCAGAAAGGAAGTTCGTGACAACGAATGTAGGAATTCTATCGAATGTTCTTATAATCATTTTCTTCTACGCTACAGTGTGTATGTTACTGTAGTCATGCTCATGTTACTTTACAGTGTGTCCAGACCAAACAAATCTCAGTGAGTTAAAATTATGTGGTAGGCCCACTATACATAACAGTATAACTTAACTAGACCCCGCGCGGGCGGCCATAGACATACTAATATAGAAGACCCAGCTGTGAAGGCAGTACTTCCGGTCCAAATTGACTAGAGTGTCGTGTGTCCTGATGGGACCCGACTTCACCATGGAAGTAAGCCTACTGAATGAAAGAGCGCAATTTTATAATGGAAAACTATGGACGAAAATATATGTGAAATTGAGAGATCTGTAAATTATTGAAATAGCGGCTGAAATTTCACAGAACGTGTAATCTACCTCTCAGCATCATACATCAAAATGATAGATCTATCCTTTAATTCTTGAGTTCCAAGTGTACTTTTTTCTATTTTTCATTCACTTCAATAAAACATCTTTTTTAAAATTTATATTATGTCTGCTGCTGATTTTTAAATGCATTTATAGATATTTATGTATATATAGATAGTATACATGTACTATCTATCTGTCTATCTCTGTCTTTCTATATATTAAGAAATATACATGTATATTTTTTTAGAGAAAGAAACAGACAGAAACAGGTCGATCCATTGACAGACAGACAGATAGACAGATAGATAGACAGATAGATAGATAGACAGACAGATAGACAGACAGACAGACAGAGTAGATATATTACATTATAAACAAACTCCGTTCTCTTTTTTTCTCTCTTTCAGTTAAATTCTGAAAAAGTAGTCATGTCTTTGTATGCACTGAAGGATAGATCTATTTTAAATGTTGGCAGAACTCAGCTGATGTGTATTTCACAGTAAATTAGTAATAATATCCACTGGTGAATTGTCTGTATTTTATGTGTACACAAATGATTCATTTCACTTTGAGTGTGAACACAAAGTGTTTATTTGAATGTAAATGTCTGTGTGAGCACTATGGATTGTGAGAGAGATAAATCAATAACAGATGATGAACGAAAGTTTTTTTCACAATCATTATTTATTACTCAAAATCCTGAATTACTTTTTTTTTCTTTGCAAGACCCTCCTTCCAAGTGGTACAGGAATAATAGTGGACATGTATACTTTTTTGTTTTTAGATCATTAGGTTCTAAATTATATTCATCTCTGAATCTTGCTGAAGTAAATGATGACGACAACAGGCGTTAAAAAAAACACTTCTTTAATAGTTTGATAAGAATTGTTTGATGCATTCTATATATCATTGCAGTATTTGGATGAAATGTTGGCATACCATTATATCGTCCAAATTTTCGCAAAGTGACGAAAGAGCAATAATTTGCAAAATTTGGGACGACATGTATACTGACGTAGAGCAGAGAAAACAGTGATTATTTATACATGTATACACAATATGGAAATAACAGATTAGCATCTGGTTGTTATATAAAAAAAGGTACAAATTATATGGCATGCTCGCAAGCATTATCATTATCAGTTTACCATATAGCATTCCGAAACCACAGAACAAATCGACATCATAATCAACAATTTGATGTGAAAAACCAAAGCCAATTCAAAATATATAAGGCAACACTTATTCAGCTGCATTAAACCTAAATAAAAAAAGCCATTTCAGTTTTATTTGTTCAGGTGTAATGTTTTTTTTTATCATTTAAGTGGAGTCCATGTAAAATTTTGAAAATAAAAACAATGACATTGTATGTGTTCTCACATGCAGCTATTCCAATTACTTATAACATGAATATCATTTACCATAGGATTTAAATTACAAGACCATATGATTTATAGAATAAATTAAAAGAACATTCAATACAGGCATACATGAACAACTTAACCCACAATATTATTTATGCATAGAAATATTTCTAAAACCTTGTCCAAGAAAAGGAAACACTAGAATTAGACATCCAAATTAAGATTTCAGCATCTACATCTAAAACCCCTATATTTCTACATGCATGTACATAAGTGCAAATTTTAATTATTCTCTTTTTACCACTGAATAACAAAGCCCCCTAAATTTTCACTTACATGTATTTAAGTGCCAAGATTTAAAAAAAAATTATTCTTTAAAAGTTTAATTTTTATATAATATATTATATATATTACAAAAAGATCAGGGTTCCAACCAGTGCGTCACGACCCCCAAGCAGGTCGCAAACCTTTGGCAGGAGTGTCACATAACCTTGGTCAGAATTGGCTTGGGATAAAATTAATTTCAACTCATCAATTACATTTTTTATCTCTCACATATTTTTGTCCTTGTTTCAATGTTTCTTTCTCTCTCCATCAAAAAAAATAAAATGTAAATGAAGATACTGATACACGAGTTGTATGGGTTTCAAGGGGGTCACAAGTGCAAAAACGCTGGGAACCACTGATTTAGATTTACAGTTGAAAACCTGGCATGTAAGAGACAGCATCAATTGGTTGATGCCTTGGAAAAGTACATGTACCAGGAACAAATGGTATGCTAAAGATTGTGCTAAAGTTGCTAGATACCATACTTTCTTTTTAAATATTTATATATATACATGTGACTGTAAAAGCCTTGCAGCATGCTGCTGTGACATCAAATGGAGCTGGAGGTATGGGTATTTTTTTCCCGAGTTTTTCCTTCATCATCTCTTAGTGTAGGAGGCTGGAGACATCTGGCTCAGGCAGGGCAACAGATTCGGATAACTGCAAGAAAGAGACTTGAGAATAATATTGCACAGAACTTCTAATAGCAGCAAGATGATAGAACATATTATCAACATATTTCTCTGATATACATGTAGGCTAACAGTTGAGGCTTTTTTTTTTTTTTTTTTACATTCCATTCATTAATGAATAGTCCTTTGAAAAGTGCAGTTCTTGCTACTTAGTAAACTTACCATGTAAAACTGCACTTTTATGAAATCTTTGAGAAATATGATATATACATGTATGTATATATTTCTTATGTCGTCATCCATATTTAAAATAGCAACCTCTAATCATCGGGAAGCAATGAAGTGACACAATAAAGTCTTCCATGATTGATCGCTTATGGTTTAAACAGTAAACTTTAACGCAACATGTCAGCGTTTCTTCATAGTTAGCAGTAACTACAATGTACATGTAAGTGTAAACATTGGCGGACGAACGTCCAGTGCTCAGTTTGTCGAAAAATTGCCAAGGGAAGTCAGTCCTATTGCACTCATTTATGGAAAGAAAAAAAAAAAAAAAACACGAAAAACCGGGGGTGAGGAGGAAATTTATGATTAAAAAATTTTCGCTGTAAGTGACAGACTTAAAAGATGTAGAGCCTGTTCAACCTAGATTCACTTTGAATAACAAAATTAGCTTTTTTTTTTTTTTTAAATTAAATTACGGAAAAATAAATAGATCAATGGTAATACTAACAAGTTCATACGAAAAGGAGACTCAAGGGAAGGTCTTCTGAAATGTACCACACATTAGGCGTGATGGTAATCTAAATCAGTGAGTCAATCGGAAGAGGATGATTTAAAACAAAAGAGATAAAGAAGAAATACATGAAAGTCAACTTATTTGAGTTGTAAATGTATGAATAGAAAACAAATGCGGTGCTCTTGTAAAAAAAAAAACTTGTACAAAGAAAGAAAACTAGATGAACCTAGACATAATTCAACATGAGCAGACAAGATCCCATTTACTTTTTGTGTTAGATGTGGTAGATGTAAGTGCTCACGTACACACTCATATTATCTTGGACACCATAAAAATGCAAGGAGATGACGAAGAATTTTAGGTCGTCAAAATAGCACATATTATTGTTGTTTGAATTTTAGTTTATTTGCTTTCATTTCATGTTCAGTCTGTGGTAGAGTATCGAGGCCGAAGTTCCGTTGTAACATGTCAACTTGAAGAATAATGCCTTCAAGCACACTTTTTTGTTTCTTAACATGCGAATTTTTTTTTTTTTTTAACATTTACAAATCAAATGAGTTGACTTTCTCTTATTTCTTCTTTACCTCTTTTGTTTTAAACCATCCATGTTTTCATTTCTTACTTTCTTGCCTTTTTTCTTTCGACTTAGTCACCGATTATCATCAGGCATTGCTTCCTTTAGTCTTCTTTTCGTATCAACTGTTGGTGTTACCGGTACCATTTATTTTCCTGTAATTTAAACAAAAACATTACTTTTATTATTCGGAGAGCTCCTAGGTCGAACAGACTCTTTAATATCTTAAGTCTCATAGCGAAGAGTTTTAGTTCTAAATTTCTTACCCACCCCATGTTTTTAGTTAGTTTTTTTTTTTTTTTTATACGCGTTTCTTTCCAAAGCCCCATCGGCTTCCATAGGTCAGCCGTACGGGGGTAGGCCGTGACTGCCAACAGCGAAAAAGCGCCAACGCGACCGTCAACTTGGATCGGAAGTACTGCTATCGTGCCGGGTCTATGCAAATGGCCTTTTAACCCCGGCTCGAAAAAGACTGCTGCGACTGGCGGATAGATGTGGTTCTTCTGTCCACAGAGCTATTGAAATCGGCCAATTTTGGTGCAAATTGGTACAGTTTGACATGATGCGGACGTAGGTGACGCGAAGACCCGACGTGACGCATTTAACCCTCCAGTCCTATAGATCTAGATCTAGATCAAGTCACAGAATTTTTTTTTTCAACCTGTAGTCCATTTGTTATATTATTTTGTTATATCTATATGATCTAGATTCTAGATCTGGAATATCAATTAGACTCTGTCATGTACAGTTTTATTTTAAACATTTGCTGGTGATGTCCATCCACAGTGCAAAGTTCAGCCATCGTCTGAATTAGATCTTTATTTCAAAGTCTTCAGATTTATACCCCAAATTCCTTTCAAAACTGTATTAGTTGTATGGCACCAACTTTTTGAAAGGGTGTCAAACTATCTAGATCTAGATCAAGGATTTAAACACAAACTGCCTTTTTTCATTTAGTCCATTGAATGTAAATTATTAAATTTGTGTTGCCTGTAGATCTACTTCTCAAATATTTTGTAATTTAGTGGAAGAAATCATACAGTGTATCTGGCAAATGCAGAAAAGAAATCATTAAATTTTTTTAATCATATGAAATGGTAGAATTATGATATATGGATTTTTGTAAACGAGATTCATCTCACTTCAATCACACATAATGTTGGCCCTGTGTTTACAGTTGCACTTAATTGGATATGCTTACATATATAGAATAGGGATTGACAGTGGCACAATACTTTGTTACAACCAACTTGATATATGCTTTGTTTCTAGTCACTGTAATTGTAAAATGGCCATTTCAAGACAAAATTGAATATGTTTATATCTGCTTAACATTTCAGAGACAGTTTTATAAATACAGATTACAGAAATTAATGGATCCGTCTGAACTTGAGCATTTCTGCTGGAGATTGCCTAAAGTGGTAAGCTGTATACATTTTAAGAAAACTACCTTTTTCTTAAACAAATGGCATTGGTATTGATGTGTGAAAATTTTGCAATGCTGGAATTCTACTTATAATGTAAAGGCCTTTCACCAAGTAAGAACAGTAATTATGAGAATGGAACAAAAGAAAACATTAAATTGTGTCTATCATAAAGCCAGCCTGCTGATTACATGTGTCCTGTCCAGTGAAATAGGCTGTAGTGACATGGTAAGATGATATTCTCACACTTTGTTAACATATTATCACAATAACTCTGATTTTATATAAATTATGGATCACTGTTGATAATCAACAACAAAACAAACAACAAAAAACACTCTCAGAGCTTATAAAGGCAGTCGTATTAGTATGTATTGTGAAATACTGGAAAACAAGGAATGTAATGTCATTTCCATTAGTTTAATTAAAAAATGGAAATTGATCTGCAAGAGATACTGTGTCTTTGAATCCTCATAATGTTTTAATATTCTTAGGAACTTCATGCCCATTTGAATACCAGCTACAGTATTGAATCTTTGCATGAACTGATTGCATTGAATGGAGGTACTTGGGAACATGCATTGGAGGAACTGCATATCTCTTCAAACAGAGAAATGGAAGAGTAAGTTGGATAGTTTTGGCTCTGCTTTTTGCCTTATCCTTTCCTTTTCCTTTGAAATGATAAACTGACATTGCATGAAATTGACTGATATATTGTATGGGAGATCAGGCTCAGTCTAAAGGTCAATATCAATTTGTCACAAAAAAAAATTGCTGAGAGAAGTCATATCATCCTAATTTACAAAAAATTCTGGAACTTATGATATAGTAGTGAATCTGCAAAGAAGAGATTGAATTTTTTATCCCAAAGTGTTTTGTTTAAAAAAATTTCAGTTGAGATGAATGGGTATATCTGACTGCTGATATCTTTTACTCTGCAATGAAATTTATGTTTTGAAAAATTTATTGACAGTGCAATAAATTATTTATGAGGTGAAAAGTCTTGTTTAGCTTAAAATGGGCAAAGAATAATGCAAGACACAGACAAACTATCATCACATTGCTAAGTTAAGATGAGACCTAAAGAATCATCCTTTATTTTCATTTTCATGTTTAGAACTGTGAAAACAGTGTGAGGAACTTCATATTCTTCACAAAAATTCAAAAACTGTCACAGCTAAAGATGCAGTGTATCTAGTAAGTTGATTGTTGTATAGCATCAAAGAAATGATAAATTGCAAAATTGAGAGGAACTACAGAATGATTAATTTTGAGATACTTGTAGCAAGCATTTGTGAAAGCTTCATTAACAATTTTGTTCTAACAGTTAGAATTTATGAGATGTGAAATTTATTACTACTGTATGTACGTTAATGTGTGGTTGAGATGAGTGAATTGAACCCGAAGAATTGCCTTTATTTCTCAGTTCTGTAAGATTTAGAGCTGTGAAAACAGCATGAGTAAGAGACAGACTAGTGAAGTTTACATATGCAGAAATTTTACTGATTTTGCAGGAGCTTCAAATTCTACACAAAAATTCAAAAACTGGTCACAACAGAAGATGCAGTATATCTAGTAAGTTTATTTAAGCATTGAAGAAATGATCAGTTGCCATGGAGAACAATTATGGAATAGCTCACTTTGAACAGCGTTTTATGGAATAAGCTGTACATGAAACATGCATTTATATGACCTTTACTCTCAGCTTCATTATAACAGTTAAAATTTGTGAAATATGAAATTTATTACTACACGACTGTATAATTAGCATAAATGTATAATAGTTTTCATGTCTGAAACTCATTGTTTGATCAATTTTGTGTGAATTGGTTTACTTCGCAGGAAAAATTATTTCATTAAGATGTCAGTAATGTAGCTGAAAATTGAAGTAAATAGCAATGAAGAAACACTAATCTAATTTACTAGTTTCTTAGATAATGTATACATAAATGATTTTGTGTACAAACAATATCAGACATCATATTGTGACATTCAAAGAGATACATACTGATTCATTTTTTGTTTGTTTTTTTCATTTTTAGCTAACCCACCGAGTCATTAAAGAATATGCTGAGGAGAATGTCAAATATTTGGAACTGCGGTCAACACCAAAAGAAATAACAGCAACAGGAATGACAAGAGAACTCTACCTGCGTACAATGATCCGAGCTGTTCAAGATTGTGAAAAGGAAGGGCTGGATATCACTGTCAGATTGTTAGTGTCAATTGACCGCCGACAAGGTGTGGAGGTGGGAGAAATTGCGATTGAGCTGGCAGAGAAATTGATGAATGAAACAAATGGACTTGTGATGGGGATAGATTTCAGTGGAGATCCTGCAGTAAGACCTGAAAATTGTAATGAATTGGTTATGATAGAAATGTTGTTACCAAGATTTTTAGAAGTGCAAATATCCATTAACTATTAACAAATATTTTGTGTCACAATGTTATTAACCACTGTTTGTGTTCATTCCAATCATAAAATGGCACCCAATTTTATGAATTTAGAGTTATTTTTTCACTTTGGGATTTTTGGCAAGTTTGACGTCTTAAACATATTTAGATCTTGAAACAGCAAAGATAATTGCAACCTTTAGACATTTACCATTTTAAAAAAGATCTTAAAAGATACAATCTTTCCCACATTTTTACCAAAATGTCAAAAAATGTTGAAGGTATACTGCTTTTCTTTAATTGAAAACAAGTTGTATTTCTTTATTTCACCCACAACATAGCATATTGATGGAAAGATCAGGATTTCCCCCATCTGAAACCATCTTCTTTTAGCAGCCAATCAGAACTCTTTATATACTGCAGAATTTTGTTCATAACCGAAAGAACATGACGTTTCTGTGATTTTGACCAATTTTAGTGACTCAAATTTGTGTTTGGATGGCCTCAATTCTAATTCGGAAAGCCACTAAAAACTTTAGTTGGCTTGGTTTTCTCAGTAATATTTTCTCATTCATTGGAATATGCAATTAGCAATATGGTTGCTTTGGGTCAGTAGGAAACTACCATGCATGTTATGTGTGCCACATGGGCTAACAAATGAGTCTTGCAGTAACTGTTGAATGTCCAGGACATTTAAAAACTATATCTATATATATCTCATTTCTATACATTACTGGAAAGTAAGCACTTGTCATATCGTCAAAAAAAAAGATCAGATTGGTTCTGGTGAAAGTCAAGACCACAGCGATGAAAATCGGCAGCAGACACCGCCAAATATCAACAAAACAGCACTCCCCTATGACCGACTTCTAACTTATTGACTAGATCTACTGTCTCAGATATAAATCCCATCAGCCCACATAATCTGCGTTTCAAACAAAACTGAATCTCGTATTTTCTACAACATCCACTCAGAAAACATGTAGATCTACAAGATGTTAGGAATGGTGGTAGGAATTTTGACCTAACTTCTAAGATTTATGTCCCAAGTTTAGATATGCTAACGGTCAAGATGCAGGTATAGTTGTCATATCAGTAAAAAGAAAAAAAGTGAAAGGTTAAAGGCTCTTGAGCAGTAAGATCTTTTTCTTTTTTCTCCCGTTTTCTTTAGTTTTCTCAAAACAACATATTTTACAGTTTTCTCGAGAATAGATTTTATAGTTGTGAACAGATTGTAATGAAATTTGATATGGACATTCTCTGAATGAACTACACAGAACTTTTTTTTTTTTAGATACATAGCACTATTAGACTTTTAGCAGCACCTGAAGTTAAAAAATTTGCTTTTCTCATAAGCATGATTTTGTTAACAATATTGAGAGATAAACAAAATATTGATCTATAAAGCTTCACACGAAGTTTCACTGAAATTGTTCAAACATTAAAAAGTTTTGGAACAATAACAACCACCTTGAAATCACATTTTAATATCACTTCTGTTCAAATTGTATTACCCATGTGATTTCTATAAAATAATCTCTTTCTAGGTCCATTAATAATTTCATTTCCAGCTGTAGTTTTCTCCCCTCCTCCTTATGAGAAGTAAATAAAACTTGGAAAGAAGAAAATAAACTGTGTCACTGCAGTATCATTTTTTAACTATAGAATAAAGGAGTATGGGTTTACATTAATCACTGACAACTTGTTTGATTCTTATACCAGAAAATTATAATGGTGCATAGAGGTATTTTTACATGGTTCTGTCTATATTAACAGGTCGGGCATGCTGCCGATTACATTCCAGTATTTCTAGAAGCAGCAAAACGAGGACTGAAACTGTCTTTACATCTAGCAGAGGTATGTTTTGTAGGAAGTTCAAAGAAAAATTGCTTTTGTTCTAACAAGTATTTTCATTTTTTTTCTCAGCTGTTAATATGAACATTTCAGGATGGAGAAATATAAATGTATATTCCTATAATTCCTTTTTACCATTTTTTTTTTTTTTCAGCATAGTAAATTCAGCTTATAGCATATTTTGAATGTTCCCTAGTCGATTGTTTTTTCTGTAGTTTCACTAATATGAGAATATGGCTAAAGCACGGCAGCTCGAGGCGGACCACTTAGTTTGCCGGCCAAGCTTGGCCGACCTCGTCGCCTTGATCCCGCCATGCTTGGCTGCTCCTGGGGGACAGCGTAATGTGTGTCCCTGGGTCAATTGTTTACTTTTTGTTTTATGTGTCCTAACTATGAGGTATTAACTCACACTCTGAATACAACATCATCGCTAAAAAGTGAAGATTACGAGCTTCATGGAGATATAAATTTTATTATGAAAAGTTTCGGATAAGGCAGCACAATAGAAGGTTCAAACAGAAGTTATTTTATTGTTACAAAATCGGAAAGAGGTCAGTTCTAAAAAAAAAATCATAAAAAATACGCTATAAAAGATTCCATATTCCAACATTCACAGACAGAGAAGGTAAAAGTCCATCTTCCACATAAAGTAAGCAAAACGTGGTGTAAACTTGATTTAATATCCGAAATGACCGGTTACAAGTGGCTAATGACGGGTATCGGATTATTTTTTATTTCTTTCAGAGGGAAGTTTGGTCCTATAGTACAAGTTGCTTGCCTGTGCCAGTTACCAGTCACAATAAATCATTCTGTCCTCTATGCCCACCCTGTTTCTTTCTCTCTGCCACCTTGAACTAGAGATATTCATTTCCAACATGCTGTCGATCTAGCGAATGTAGAAAAATAAAATAAAGCCCACGCAATGTAACGAATGTAAAAGAAAGAAAAATTTACAGTGATAAGGAGGTTTCATGCATGTGTAATACATGTATAAATAAAATACAGCACTCCAATGACATGAACAGATACACGTTAAAGAAATGCAAAAAAACTTCTGTGATTTATACTTTATACAAATGATAATCAGTATCATTTAATGCCCCCCCGGTTGTGTCTTTGCTTTCTCTCTCATAATCTTGCGTCTGTTTGAAGCTGGCACCAAAGACTTAAGCTCCGGGCCACTTGAAGGAGATGAGCCTCAATAGTACCTTTTAATCTCTGTTTTGTTTCATATGCTGATGTGCACCTCTCCGTTTTGGCAATAGACGAGTGAAGCAATTTTCCACCCTGTTCACTCAAGAGACCCAGTCCAAATCCGTATGATTCAATAAAAGGCAAACTATGTTATTCTAGAATGTGCAGCTTGGGTGTCGTTTTGCCTGGAAAAATCTTTCTGCTTAATTTGGTGTAATATTTAACTTTTGAACGAATTGCTGCCAGTTCTTTATGGT
>JBCEWB010130294.1:0-11247 GCA_039654565.1 Peronia peronii | reverse complement strand
TCTTTGTCATGTGTGACGTCACATCAGTTATGGTTATGGTCTATTGTGACCAAAAACAAAAAGGCCACCACCCACACTCAGCCTGAGTTTCGCTCACTTGACCTTTGACCAGGACTCAGATTAAGAAGAACGTGGGATGTGAAATTCAATATTTCACAAATCTGACCTTGCAGGTCGATCGCGCGTCGAATTCTAGTGCAGTGTGATACCAAATATTGGTATATTATACTCATAAATTAAAATTTCAATTAAATCACAAACAATAACGATCACTTCACAAGCTAGCATTTTGTAACAACATGCCACGTGTCAAGCGTTTGCACGGAGATGGGATGGTGGCGCCCGGCGCCTCGAAGTCTATCATTCTAAATTCAGCGCAGTTCCCCCCCCCCCCCTCCCTTTAATAAGGGAAAAAAAGGGTCATAGCCAACACAAGGGAAGGGATTTTGAGAAAGATGACACTGGGACGAATCGCCTGTTGCTGACGGTCGGAGTCTTCCGGAGATAAAAACACCGGTGTAGCTAACTGATGAATGCGGTCGCTTCATGGTCTATGATGACTATCAATGTAACCGATCTTCGGTCATCATAATCGATGATCGACAATGATAATTATGACCGATATGACCGGTTACCATGATCGGCCATGCACTGGCCTAGTTTGGGCGAGCGTCTTTACGTACGATGGAAAGAGAATATAATTCTGACTGTTTCAAATTTGGAATGATGAACACTTGCAAGCAAATCTGACACTATGTTGCAAGAAATGTTGTTTTGTCATTCTATCCTTTCACTGGAGTGAGTGTTCTGGTGGAGAAGATAATGACAGATCGGGCTGTGAGATGGTCAGATACTCAGTGGTGTGATGTACACGATGAATGCTGAACAACTCCGAGTTATCAAATCGTTTCCCAGCAGGAGCAGTAGAAACAGAAGTTGAGATAGAAGTAAAATGAGCTCACTATATTCGTCATCTCGTTACAAGGATTATCTGAAGTAAAATGGATCATTCTCTTCCACTATCACTATCATTCTGATGACACGTTCTTTGAGTGAATAGGGACATGAGTGGGTAGGGACAGCATGTTGAACGAGGATGTTAGCAAAACTGAGCCGTGACGAACAGGTTTGGTTGTCACACGTCTTGCAACTTAAGATTCTGTGGAACCATCAGTGTCCTCTACCACATAAGAGGCTGGCCGCTTGGGCCTCTCTGCATTCTCTTGTTTAGCCTTGTGACGCCTGTGTATAGAGTTTTAAAGCGCGTTTACAAAATGACGATGTTGACGATGAGAAGGGGGCATTGAGCTACTTGCTGGGTTGGCAATGCAAGGCAAATATACAGGTGGTCATCTGATAAATTATGATGATGATGTTCCTTTTGCTGTGAAAAAGAGACAGCAGAGGCCCGAAACTTTGTATGGATACATCAAGTTGATATTACAAGTTGCAGGTCTATACCCTGATATTCAAACGCATGAACTGATGATGAATACAAACATATCAGAAGAAGAAAAGAAAACTGACTGCCCAATGATCTTCTTGAAAAACGACAAAGAATTCTTGGGAAGAGAGTTGGTGTTGATATGAATACGACAGGGCAGAGAGAAAGAGAGAGAGAGAGAGAAAGAGAGCGAGATAGAGAGAGAAAAAGTGAAAGAGACGCAGGAAGTTATGAAGTTCAAATCTGGAACTTTCCTTCGCAAGGTTCCCGTCTTATGATATATATATATATTTCCGCAGTTTTTCACTGCTTATTTTTCAAAGTTTATAAATCTCAGTGCAAAGACAATTGAGTGACAGTTGGGACAGCCAAGTCCCCCTTTAGACGAAAGACTCTGATCTTTGTTAGAACGCCAAAAGCATCGTGAATCATGGAATTTCCCATGATGGTCAATGCTTGGCTTGGGGGAAGGAAAATATGAAATTTTGCCTCGTACATGTGCAGTGCCGTCTTATGAGAGCAATTCCAGATGTCTGCGCGTGAAGTAGGAGAGAAAGTTCACAAATATTTAGATGAAATCAAGGGAACAGTACTCGGTCTGAGAATTATGGTTCCAAATTTTAAGGATTGCTTCACTTACACATTCTATTCAAATTTGCTATACTTTAGCTGAAAGATTAGGTAATAACAATTATCGACACTTGATGCGATGCGGCTGAGCATATATTTAAATGTGGGAAAACAATTTTCACAAAATATTTTTATTGAACTCAGTGTCTAAAGTAAAAAAAAAAAAGACATTTAAACAAAGATTAGACAAAATGACTACCAAGAAAGCTTATCATCAATTAAAAGGCGTTCTGTCACATTACAAATCATATAACAAAATGCCTTTTTTATGTAAAAAAAAGAGGCGTTTTGTCAAATTAAAGGCGTGTTGTCGCGTTTCAGCAGATGAAAGGCCTTTTTAAAAATTATTTTCTTTAAATAATTCAAAATTGGTTGTGCTGTCTGAAAACCTAATAAGCTGATAAGATGAGGAATGGTTACGAGAGAAAAAAATGGCGCCAAAATCGAAAAAGGCATTTTGTCAAATCATGTTACAATATGTCTCCCATTCAAAATTGCCAGCAAATCATACTCATAAATAGCTTTTTATATATAACATGAACTCAGCAAGAGTTTATTATAGTTACCTAAATATGCATCAGAGTATTTTTTATTTTGCTTGATGTGTATTTTCTTTTCTTACATCAGAAGTTAACGTCTGTGTTTAATAATAGGAAACAGACTCGACGTGGTTGAAGCTCCACGCTCTTCATTGTCCTTTTTCTTAGTGGCGGTCTATTGGTGCCATTCGGTAAATCTATACCTAGCCATTAAGGATGAACATTACAAAGTATGTAAAATTGTGACAAAAAAACTCTGCTCAGACCTAGATCTTAAATGTAGTTTTGAGTTGTTTTAATTTTTTTTTTAAATGGTCGTCTCCCAGTGCTGTTTTATTGAGATACCACGCATACTTTCCTGGTGTCCACACATTCATGCCACTGATGATAATCAGATATGCATACTGGTAGTAAATATCCATTTGACAAGGAAACCAAGGTTATAAAAGTAGGTTTCCCGTCATCGAACAGTCGTGATTATGTTAAGCTTCTCATCGGCCTTCCTGTCATACACAACCAACGGTTTCTTTCCGTTTGTTTTATGAGACAACTAAAAATATGGAAGGCTTAACAAACAAAATTCTGCAGTATCTGTTCAAGTAAAACAAAAAAAAATATTACAAATATGGGTGGCTGTGCGTAGTGGGCATCCCTCAGTCTCGGAAGACTGTGGGGTTGCGCTCTGGGCGTTTTTGTTTGTTTGTTTGTTTGTTTTTGTTTTTCGGGTGCAGCATCTGATGTGACTGGCCAGTCCGATGCGGAAGTGGCAATCTCTCTAGCGGAAGTCAGAGGTGATGTCTGACGCTGGTCTGTCTACTTGGGCTGCAGCTTTTCTTTCCATCTTCTTTGTCTCGTGCTTCTTATCATCTCTTCCAAATTGGAGAGACTTTTCTGCACAGTCTGTCTCCAGGCTGACCGCTCGAGGGCTGTTGCTTCCCAGTTGTTGTGCGTAGTAAATCAATGATGCGTAGATGCTGCAGATACTTTGTATGCTTGTAAGAGACCACATCCTGATGAGACCAATCGAACAAACATTCATTTATGGGGACCTGCATTGATGTTAGGGATCTTGCAAGGAATAGTTGATAATCTTTCTTACCTTTCAATAGGTTTCTGTAGGTCCAGTGCGATAATACTGTAAACATCATAATATAATACAAAGAGAAAGAGGGTTCAAATGTGAACAGTCTTTGTCAATATGCAGCTTTCCTCCTCAGGAACTTGTCAAATGCTCAAGGGGATTTTTTTTTTTCATGTGAAAATCCCCTATTGGCCTTTATCTTGTTCAGACTTTTTATTATGTTATTCAGCTTTTTTCAATATGACAAGTCTGATTATAAAATGATAAAACCCTTTGCTTGTTTACACAACAGTATTAGGAAATTTTTCATCAGGCAACTATTGTGTCTCTGTTTTTATTGGGTAGAGCGTATTGGTGATAACGTTTTCAAAGCCACTGTACAAACCATACATACTGTCGCCAGCTTTTCTTCTATTTAGAATTTATCATATTAGTATGTTATGTATTATTTTACAAAGGTCAATAGTACATTCCAAAATACGTTATCTTTATTCAAACTCAAAGACTTTTCAAGTCTACCAAGGCAAAGTTAGTGCAAACGGACATTTGATTTTATCTTAAGTAACACTTCACGTAGTTATTGTCTACTTGCAAAACAAAGTTTTCTATGTTTTGAATCTTTAAGAAAATACAGAGATGACCTCATTGGATGACTTACCTATTTGGCTATCATGTTAAAATTTCCCACTGAGAATTATACAAATATAGGGCAAAAATAATGATCCTAATATGCAAACAATCAACTTCTTGTGTAGTTTGAGCTGTTCTCAAAAATCCGATAACAAAGTAGTTATAAAGTAGATAGAGAGTTGGATCAGAGCATTACATTCATTGAAATTCGCCACCATTCCGATAGTTACTTCAAAGTGCCACTTTTAGAGCCGTGGGCTATTTTGTTCTCACTCTAAATTCCTGAGAAATCTCCAACTATCTTTTCAAACTGACAGTTATCTGCTAGTTGTCAAAATAGATCTTGATCCGAGTTTTCTTTGTGGGAAATTGCTTGAAGAGCATCCATGAATACAATTTTCCATCATTTTCCCCCTTTCATTTATTTATTTATTTATGTATCTAATTTTTTTGTTGTTGTTGTTGTGGTAATCGTTTTCAAAATGTTTGGGTTTTTTTCCGATAGTTATCATCAATATAGAAAATCTGCCCGAGGCGTTCTTTTGATTGAACAAGTAGAAAAAAATAAATAGGGCGGGGGGAGGATGTAAGAGGTTCACGAATGACTTTCTACATAAGTGACCAATGGAAGAAAACACGAGCAGAAAGGCTTATGAACAGAGTTTAAAACCACTGATAAAACACGGTAGGATAACCAACCATTTATTAAAAGGACAGAGCCCTCTGGGCAGTTATGGTATTTTCCCACGGACACCTTACCTGCTCTCTTAATCCAGACAGTTTGAGTTTCTCTTCATACACAGAGATTTCTGGAAAAGCAGGCTTTCATCCTTGTTTTTATCGCTGAGAAATTGGGTGAAAAACAAACAGTATGAAACTATGCTATTATGAGAAAGACCAACAAATTACAAAGGACAAAATGAAGTAAACAAGCTTTCATGATTAGTTGCTTCGATGACTCTGCGGGCAACTCCACGGAGCCCCCAGTTGTCCGATGAGTTATCGTACAAGGCGCATGGACAGCAAGAATTCTGCTCTGAGCTGTCATATTTGGCCGAAGCTGGTGGGTTCTTCGCCAATAGCTTAGCCCTGACTCTTACCTTCTCGTGGTAGTGACTGTGCGTTTTGAGGCTGGCTTTGTGCTGGCCTCGAGATGAACTGACAGCAGGTCGCCTCGACCGCCTGAGGTTATTGGCGGTGACTTCCCGTGCCTCTAGGTTTGGGGGAGGCAGCAGCATTGCACCTACCAGCCGTGGCAGTCTAAGCTGAGGCTGTGTGGGCCGGGGGAACCCGTTCTAGGCCTTGCCTGGCCTGGATCTGCTCTACTGTTGACATACGGACAGACGGAGCTCGCCCTTGCCGGCCTGGCCCCCGGATTCTCGTGTTCGAAGCGCAGCGGAAGCTGGCTGCCGTGCCTCCCCCTCCTGGGAGCAAAACGAAAAAGATGGCACGACTCCCTCGCACCAATAGGTAATGTTATGAAGTCCGGACAGAAAAGAAGAGTGCAGAACTGCATGTTTCGTGTTGACTTCGACAGCTCGCCGCTGAAGAATGCACGAAACCGCCAACAGAGATAGGATAACATCTGTTGCGGCACACACTGGCGCTCGAGCCGGGGCCAGAGAGGTGGGCTGTTCATGGTGGGGCGGCTCACCAGGATTTCGGAACCAGTGAGGCGTTGCTCTGTTTAGGAGTGAGCATAAGTGCGATACCAGGTCTGAGGATAAGTAGAATGAATCATAGTTGCCGCACCGATGACCAACCAATTTTTCTGCTATCTAGTGGGAGGTCTGGCATCACTAAGCCCTTTCGGAACATACCAGTCCTCATGGCGCACTACCCATCTTACCAGTAGGAGTCTGGGATCCTTGAGTGGCCATGCCGTGGGTGGCCTTGCGCTGGCTGTCCCTGGTCGAGCACAGGGCAACATTCTTTAACCTGTACAATTTATTGAAATCCAGAACAAGTTAAGTTATGTCTACAAGCTGAGGCTGTGTGGGTCGGGGGAACCCGTTCTCGGCCTTGCCTGGCCTGGATCGTGCTCTACTGCTGACATACGGACAGACGGAGCTCGCCCTTGCCGGTCTGGTCCCCGGATTCTCGTGTTCGAAGTCCAGCGGAAGCTGGCTGCAGTGCCTCTCAACATTCTTTAATATATACAAGTCACTGAAATCTGGAACAAGCTAAGTTATATCTGCAATCGTAGCTTTTGAGGCTCCCTCTCCCCCAATTTCCCATTCTAAACATTAGAATACTGCCAAGAGCTGGTCGCTCGCAGGTGAGGAAATGTCGCAAGCTTGCATGATTAATTTATAGATATGCTGAATATATCTTTGATTTAAAATGATAGGACGGACCATAATATTAGTCACTGGTTTTGAAAATAAAGCTTTGTTTGAGCCTCATCGAAGATGACAGTGATTCTATCACTAAATTTAAATCTACATTTTTGTTCCTTTAACCTCTAAATCCTGTTCCTAATCTATTGCTCACGGCAAATACAATAATTGAAATAAATCAACTAAGTTCAAATATGTACGTCACAAGAGCAAAGTGCTCCAGTCCTCTTCTTCCTCAATTTCCAGTTGATCGTGAGATTGGCTGCTGACATCTGCAGGATTGCAACTACACATGACGGCATTGATCTTCTGGATTCAACAGTCTGAGCTTTAATCCAGTGCTTTTAGTGCAACAACGGAAATCGTGATGGTGAGTCGAAATTTCTCCATTAAAAAAAAACAATTGAGTGTCAGGTAATCGTTAGTGGCATATCATCAAAATCAGTTCCACGAATTCTAGGAAATCTCATGGTAAAACAATGTGAAGATGGACATAAGGGATACAGTGTGAATGTGCATAAAAGTGGTCTACAAAACAGACTATTAAGCTGAACAAATCAGATTTGTTCTGATGTCTAGAATTTCATTATTCCCGTTCGAAAAAAAAAAGATCCCCCACGCACACACCCACACGCTGAAAAAAAAATCAACCAATATGATGCCTGAACATTAACAAGATACATTAGTTGGCTCGGTTAAAAATGATTTTCTTTGGAAGTAGGTGCGTCGTCTTTCTGTTGATAATTTTATCAGAACCAGGATATACTTTATGGAAAATTGAACGTTATAAAAGTTCCCGTGGTGTCTAGAGGGCAGTAATTTTGAGACATTTAAAAGGGTTAGACAAGAATATATAAAATGAGACACTTGAGAAGATATCACATAGCTGTGGCAACTTTGAAGCTGTGCAAAGGTATCTCTTATCTTTTGTCTATCCCTTGTTTTTTCTGTCTATCTTGTTTTTTTTTATGCACCCTCATTCTTTCCTTTTATGATTGTTTTTCTACAAGTCAAAATTTTTCTTTCCGTGTATTTTCTCTGGCCAATGTCTCTTCTCATTCATGCTTTTAGGTTACTTAGTCTTTTTGTTTTATTTCAGTTCCGTTAGTGCCAGCAGAGGCTCGTTCTGTCTACTTCAGCATAGTGAACACAATCTTCGGTCGTTTTTTTTTTTTTGTTTTTAAGGACAGATAGAATGAATATGAACGGGACGTCATCTCTTACCCAGAACTTCATGACATACGACACCTTCAAGACCTACGTGTACCCTGCACTGCAGTGTTTTGGGACACCAATCCTCCTGATGGGTCTTCTCGCCAACCCCGTCAACATCTTTGTCTTCATCAGAACTGGCAGACATAATCCTGTATCGTTTTCCTTCCTCTTTCTGTCTGTCTGTGATTATCTCTATGTTGTCACCATGTCTATCACTGTCTTAGTGAACTACATAGGTGTTATATACGTTTCTGATAGTAGGTACATACCAAGATATATGATATCTAATTTTCTTACCTGGTACGCCATCCTTTTCTACGACAGTTCAATGGTTATCAACGCTTATATCGCAATGACCCGAGCCTGCTGTGTGGCTTTTCCTCTGAAATTTAAAAGCACATTTTCTTTGTACAGAACCAGAATCATCCTCTCCATTGTAGTCTCTGTTATGTTTCTTCTCCATTGTCCAATGATGGTCACACAGAGACTGACCTGGTCATTCAATACTAACACCAACATCTCCGTTCTCGTTCTTCAACAAAACCGAGGTTTTCCATTGACATTTTATAATATTGTCAACAAAAGTATTTTGTCTAACGTCTATTTCATCATTGCAATCATCAGTCTTATCGTCCTGACCATCAAACTGAGAGAAGCCATGAAATTTCGCCAGGCTACTTCCAGTGGCGGCACTGCCGGGGGTGAAGCAAACGCTGAGAAAGAAGGGACAAAGGTCAACAGTAAAGATATTCAGGTCATCAAAGCTGTGACCCTTGTCACCCTCATCTATGTAGCCTGTAACCTGCCCACTGTACTTAACAGTTATATACGTATGGCAGTTCCCTGGTTTGACATAGCTGGTGACAGATATCTCTATTTAACAGTGGTGCAGTTCACGACCACCCTGGCCTATCTCAACTCCTCCATCAACATCGTGGTCTACTACAACTACAGCCTGACCTATCGTAGATTTCTGAGAAGCAAATTTGGACCGTCTAACTAACTACCGGTATTTTTGGGGAGTTTGCCTTTCTTTTGTGCAGCGCAGCTTTATTTTGCGATTTGTTTGAGCTTAGATCTCGGGGATCCAGCCAGAAAGATTCAAAGATTCATATTTTTCCTTCATAAATAACCTGAACTTCTCCACAGTCAATAGGAGGTGACTGACACCGCCCTCATACTTTTAGAATGGGCTGACTTCAGAGACGCTCAAAAAATCCACTTGTCGAATCGCTCTCTGAAGGATCTTTTTAGTACAACGAGGCCAAAAATTTCCTGCACTTCTTATGTTAAGTAGGCCTCTACTCAAAAATATAAAAACTTGTAACATAAAAACCTGAAATTATTAACATGCGACCGGTTATTTCCAATGTTTAATTTTGAAATCTGAATGGTCTTATAATTTTAACTGATTATTCGAAAAATACTTGTACCGCTTCCAACAGTTCGATAACGGGAATATAGAGTGTTCATGTGTTGTGTAACAAATCGTATTTTTATGCCTTCTTAAAGAGGAGGAAGGGGGGGGGGGTAGATGAAAAGGGGAGGGCAGCACCTGGAGTGGCCAACTTGGGATCAAAATATTGATTTCCGATTTCTTTTTCTTTTTAAGGGCGAGAGAGAATAACCATTTCTGTAACAGATTATACAGGTCGAAAATCATCATATGACTGAATAAATTGTTTATTACAGTAAGGGGGGGAGGGGGTGGTATGAAGAAACAGCCAATAGTCCACATCATTTTTTATTCAGGAAAAACATGGCATTGCCCAATTTGTCCTCTGTTACTTCCGCGACAAGCTCGATATTGAATCGGCTTTCCACAACACGTGGATCAAGGGTGAAAGTCATAAAAATAACACAATATAGCAGAAGATCAATGCTGTATGGTTCACAAGCATTACAGAAAAAAATCCTGGCCTCAGTTCTTTAACGCTTTCTGCACACTCACATGATCATGCAATGTTCGTTGTGCTTCGGCAGCTATCCCATTAGCTCGGCCTTGATAACCTACCGCTGATTGGTTGCTGAGCGGACAAAGGTCAAAGAACGGCCTTGTTACTCATAACACACTTGTTGATTCACACTGCATGTCAACAACAAGACATTTTATCTACTCTCTCATTTGCGTTTGCTGTGAGTTCAGGAGCACAGAGAAACCCACCCAACAACTTAATAATTCTATGTGATTATAGTGATGCCAAGGCAAGTAACATTCCTTGTGAAGGTGGAATTTGCAATCGCTGAATTCAGCATTGGGTCTTGCGATTTCTAGTCCGGAAAAAGGTCATTGTGCTTGTGGTCTGCAGCTCACTCATCAGACTCAGCAAGTGAGAGAAGGAAAACGTATTTTAAAAAGGCGCTAAGCCACACCTGAGGTTTAGCACAAGCACACATACAATAATTATTTGGCAAGGCGGGGCGTGGATATTGGTGCCGACACCACTTCCCACCTGCCATATGCGTTACGACATGGCGAGCCATTTGGTGACCGAAGTGTTAGGTCATCCGACTCTCCTCTCCCGCCGAGTCCGCACGTCCCCAACCGCCCCCGCCCACATTCTCACCTGATTCAACCGTTTCTCCTCACAAGAGAAATACCAGCACAATTTCATTGGTGTCGCAGGCATTCGGCGTGACTCAAAAATTTCAGAATTTCGAGTCCCCCCACCCTTCCCCTCCCCTTTCAAAGTGAGCTAAAATTACATACTGTGACACCATCTTGAGTCAAACTGACCAATAAAAAAGCAGGAAAAAATCTGCAAAGATCGCACGTAAACCCTCTTGTTTATAATAATTTGACCTCAGTTTTGTAACTCCCTGGTGGAGAAAGTACTCAGACTGACCTGAGTGGGTTGTTTGCGACACTGACCATATGTTGTCGATCACACCGACTTTAGGGACGCTCGAACAGCCCCACTTCAGGAGTTACTCTGTGAAGGAGGCCACAAGCTACCCTGGCTTCTTTCCACTAGACAGGCGACTACTCACAAATACATGCCATGGAAAGGCATGAAATTGTGAATATGCAGTTGGCCGTACATCCCCATCTAATAATTCGTGCAACGTCCCCGTACAACTGGTGAAGGACGAATGTTTACCAATACATTTATATCTATATATACCCCATCAAATATTGTTTTTACCCCATCAAATATTGTTTTTACCCCATCAAATATTGTTTGGTTAAATTTTAAGTAAAAGTATTGAACCGCTGATGTGTCATGGCCTCAAATCCCAACACAACCAAGGACAAACTCCATGGAGTCACATCGATGTTGACGTAAGGGGGGCTGGGGGGGGGGGGGGGGGGCAAGACCAGTTTCTCCCTTCAACAAGGACTTCCTCTTCCTTTTTTTTGATTCCCTG